>JBBBDQ010001212.1:902500-982511 GCA_037127315.1 Ascarosepion bandense
TTCATCGAAACAAGTGTTGCTAAAAAATTGCTCATACTGAGGCGTTCAAAATGAAAATCAAAAATACGTAAAATATATCGATAGTAAAGGATAAATGCGTAAAAAAGAAAAAAATAATACGAAAAATAAAATGAATAAATCGGGTAGAGAATTTGACAAAGAAGAGAATAGACGGTCCGAACATTAAGAAAGGCTGAAGGAAAGATGACATAAAGAAAGAAAGAAAAGGAAATAGATTGATAGAAAGTAAAAGATGAGCGTGTGACGAAATATTGAAAGAAGTGAATAAATTCTTTAAAGAAAGAAAGAAAAATGATTTGAAGGTAAAAAAGAAATAAAGAAAGAAAAAGAAGCCAAATGATAAATAGATTGATACATAGTAAAGGATGAATGTTAGGAAAAAAGAAATAAACGATGCAAAATATGAAAGAAATACATGGACATTAGAGAAGAAAGCAAGAATGAAAGAAAGAACAAAAAACAAAAAAAAAAGAATGATAGATTGAAAGAAATTAAAGGACATATGCGTGAAAAATATTGAAGTAAAAATGAATGAATGATGCAAGGACGAAGAAAAACAATGAAATATAAATAGATCGATAGAAAGAAAAGAATGAAACGTGAAAATATTGAAGAATAAAATTAATAAATGACGCACAAAAGGAAGAAGAAAATTGAAGGTGTGAATATGAAAAAATGAAAGCAAGAAACAATTAAGAAAAAAACGGAATGATAAATAAATAAATAGTAATTAAAGAAAGAATACGTGAAAAAATATTGGATGTACAGGTAGTGTAATGGATAATGGCTCAAAGCCATGTTCTTTATATTCACTTACGTAGAAATACTACCAGGAAAGTTATGAATCCAGCTCTTCTTCCCCTAGCTGTTGGGTGCTTCTTGTTGTTAAGCGATGTATCAATCTCAATGAGATATTTAATTCCACAATGTAAATATTTTGTACGCAGTTTTATTTTATTTTTGGAGATAATAATGATTTTGTAATACAAGTCTAAATAATTAACACATCTGTGGCTGAAGAGGGGAATACATAGCTTTACCATGGGTATTTGTGCGAAAGTGAATTTAAGAAATTCAACTGGAATTGAAACTCAGCTTTCCGATTAACAATTCCGATCCATTTTTCATTACAAGCCTGCACATCCAAGCTTACAGCAGCTGGTATTCCCAAGTGGTCACCCATCTAGGTACTGAGCAGGCATTGCTTAATTTTGGTGATCCAGTATTTCAATGCAATGAAGTCGTAAATCCGCCTCATCCCACTGTAGGACTTGTATTAGTAAATCATTATTCTCTCATAGAATCATTATTCTCTCATAGAATCCTAGCTATCTTAAAGTATTTTCTGGTTTTAAATAACTCATAAAAGACTTTAAAAAACAAATGATTAAAAATATATTCTTATACAAACTCAAGATTTCTATTAGATCTCTGTACTACATTTCTTAAATATAATGTTCTGTCAACATTATTCATTAAAGAAATAAAATGAATGTTCCTTCACATAACACAATCATTGATGAGAAATCAACTGCTTATTTTATATTTATTTAAATTACATTTATGCGTTAAACTTTACTTAAATACTTAATTAAATCCATTTTATATTTACGATTATGCAAAGATAGCAGACTTTTCGGATTATTTTTAGATTTTATGATGGATGCAGGGTTTATATTCCTCCAAGTGTAGATGCTTCCAAAACTAAACAAACTATTAAGAAATAAGAAAATTTTATTAAAAGATGGTGTTGAACTGCTATATAATAGCATTTCTATAGAGTCAGCTGAAAAGTTTATAAGCTGACCAAGATATATGAACAAATGATGTTTATTTTGTAATATGCAGGAAGCCCCACAAAAAAATTGAGATTTACTATATGATAAAAAAATAGCAAATATACACAAAAATCAACTTTTTTATTTTGAACACCACATCTAACATTTGTGTTATTTTTCTGTTTTAAACTACTAAATTTCTATCCTTTGCTTTTGTTTCAAATAACTGTAACGAAATCCATATTTCTGTTTCTTTTGTGGGTCACCATGTAGTTTCCCTTGCCAGTTTACCTGGAAATAACAATGCATTTATTAATAAGAAGAGTTGAAATTAAGGTGCTCAAAATTTCACAGTTCTAGCATCATTATTATTCAGCACTACATAGTCAGCTTATGAACTTTTCAGTCAACCTTCGGATATACATATTTTCTGGAAACGTTTCACCAAGCAAGGCGATAAAATGCAAAGAATATTATAAATGAAATAACTGGCCAACGCGGAATTTTTTATGGAAATGAAAATTAAAAAAATACTTGTATTTAGAATACGAATTAAATATTGAATATTCTGAGACAATTAATGAAGAAAGAGACATTGGAGAATTTGACATTAAATGGCATATTGAAGGTTAACAGTGTAACTTACCAATCACGCTTTTGTAAATATATAACAGAACAGAGAACGTGAAACGTATTAAGGGAAAACACATTGCTACTCTATCTTTAGAAAACCCAGAAATCAGACTGGAGTATTGTGGCTGTATCTAGACTAGAGCTGCTCAGTCCCCACTTGCCTGTCTTTATAGTATTCAAACGCGTCAACGTGGCTATGTATGTGACTAATTATTTTCCACTCAAGAATGTCTTTCCTGCTTCGAAACGTTGCAAGCCTCTCATTAATACATCGTTATCTCCATGTCATCTGTTCTGACTAGCTACATTCCTTGGTTTCTTGAGCCCTGACCTTTGCAACTTAAACGATGCGACATACGAAATGATGACTCACCCCGATTTCCTTCGTATTCCATTAATGTCTCACCCAGGCAACGTCTCCATGACTACTACTTTGTGAAATAGACAACTAGGAGGATGTTTCCCCAGTCACTGTAATCTTGATCTCTTCAAGCCTTGGATTAACTTTTATTATTCGTACATAACTTCATGAACTTCGCTTTTCGCTTTTTCTCATGTTCACAGAACGCCATACACTAACGCTCTATTTTGAGTGGATCTTGGGACTTGTATTGGGTGACTATTAGCATATAAAACACTAAAAGCAGAAGTATATGAAATACACACAAATATTTTCGGGCACACATAGTAAAACCAGTATTTTAGTAATAAAAATTTGATTAAAAGATGAAGAAATTTTTAGAGTAATTGATCATTTTTAAATGTAATCGGCAAAAATGCTCAACAAACAAAATTGAAATAAACAGGAAGAAAGTAACAGAACAAAAATAATACGAAGCAAACAATCTATATGCAAAGTAAACTTAGGCGAAACAACCGTAATGAGGTAAAAATTGTACGAAGAATGATGCTAACATACAAAAAGGCTACAGACTGATTACAGCGTTCTGACTTTACGGCCCAACCACTCATTGCAATTTGTTCATTCTCCACAAGAACTCGTCTATCACCTCCCAATTCTCCATACTATAATATCACATATTCGTAGGGGAACCTAAAAAGAGGAAACAAAACTCATGAAATAAAAGTTTTATTTCATATACAATATATAAAATATATTTAAACATATAATGATATGAAAATAAGAGGAGGAGGAGATAAATAGACCCCCGCCAAACTAAAATATGACAAAATATTCAAACTATAAATAAACAAATGTTAGAAAGACACGTCCACTCAAAAACAAACAAAAAAAATACAGAGTAGCTGCTCTATTCTGCCAAATGAAGTAGAAGACATACTAACGGAGAGGGAAATGTTAAAAATAAATAATGAAATAAATGACTGACCCAGTCAATATCAAAAGGAGGCCAAAAACAAACTGGGTAGGTTGGGAATCTCGACGTGGATCATAACAAAAAAAAAAATGCCAGGAACAGTCTAGGTATAACATTTACTAATTAACTAGGTACACAAAAACAGTCTAACCTTACCAGGCGGGTTCTCAGGAAACTGCCCCGTTGTGACAAAAGGGACTTAAAAAAGACCATCAAGGCTGGCCCCATTCATACGAACCGGGCTTATTACAGGTACCCACCTTTAGTTGAAATCTGTCAATATCAAACGCTTTCTATCAGGTCTGATCTTTATATTGAGCTGCTGCTCAAAGAATATAATTTGATGTTGATAAGAATAGTGTTTATACCGCAATATTCCTCCCAGTCGCGACGTCTAAATCACCATTCTTGCTACAGAATCCGTTTCACCCCAGAAGACAAGGTCAACACATTACCTAACGGGTACTCGAGGTCGATAGGCATGAACTGTTCAGGAGCGATATGAGGCGTCAACTTACCGACATGGTCTTAGAAATGACGTACCTGTGGACACTGGTAGCAGGCGTGTACAGGCGTTTCATCTAAACCAAGATAAAAACCAATGACAGTCGGACAAATCTGCCTTGCCTCATCTGAAGGACATGTCATTGAGAGATAGTTTATTTTGAATCAATCACCAGGTAAGCGAAAACTCAGGTTTACTGAAATAATTCACCGCTGGCGTCCAAAACCAAATGAAGCAGAAATTGCCGACAATATAAGCTGTCCACGGAGAGGTTCCTTCGTTGTGACCACCTCTACTAATAAAGAATACAAGTGCATTCGTGGCCGAGAAAGGTCATTGGACCTAGAAGTTGTCTCTAAGACGTATCGACACTCTAGCAAGAATTCAAAATGATTCCGGGGCCTACGCCGGCGCTCAGTACTAGAAACGTGAAGAGTGATGGTAAGGCTAAAGAAGGTACCAATAACACTCCCCGACACGGATTGTGCCGCAAGTGGGGTGAGAACATAGGCTCAATCACCTTTCTACGGTCATCACATCAGAGGAGGTAACGAATACAGTAAAGAATAAACGAAAAGACGTAAAACATAAAGTAAAGGTGACAGTGAGCAACCCTGACGAACCGACCGAGACAGCGCAAAAGCGCCCAATCGTTTTCCGTTTTCCTGTAACACAGCACTGAGGAAGTGGTACAAGAGACTGATCCTTTTACAGAAGTAAGGTTTGAATTCGCTGGCCTGCAGGACAGCAGCCACATACCGATGGTCAACTCAATTAAATACCTTGGACTGATGCAAATTGATCAGACCGACTTGCTAGTCGTCTTTTTATTGTCTAGAATTGTCCAAATAAAATGCAGGTTGCTCTGAAGTATTCGTTCGGGTTTGAACAGAATCTCGGTAACTGACTCCAAACGCTTCGTCAGGATCTTGGTCAAAATCATTAACAGAATAATTAGCCACTAATCATCTTAGTTCCCTCCGCACAACACTCATGGCATTTTTCAACAGCATGATCACATCCCTGAAGATCTGGTTTGGGACGGACCCTGCAGGTATCAGTTGTTGAACATCACATTCAAAATCAACAGAAAAATGTGTGGCAGCCTCCAGTACAGTTCATTGGGTAAACCATCAAGAACCGAAGATTGCCACTGCCGACCTTCTTCAATGCCAAGTTAACTTCATCGTGTGTGGTTTGACTCTTGCACTTAGCCGCTTCAGTCGGCGCAAGCAGAGGAAAGTCAGCCAAATAGCTAATTTGTCTTCCAAGAGAATAGTCTGTTAAATGCGCCTCTCGAAATGCCATCAGAGCGCTTCGCACATATCTTTGGTTGACATAAGAGTACGCTTCTTTGATGTATTAACCTCCCAAATGTATCGATCACCATATCACTATATTCATGGCTTCATTATAGATCTTGTTTAAACCATTTTAAACCAAGCCTACCTACTTGACTCTTCAGGGCCTGCCTAGATAGCCATATCTCTAGAGTATTCCCACCCCAGCCTCTACCTGGGAACAGACTATCTTTAAGCGCCTTTACCTTGTTAGACTTAGATAGGAGAAATAGTTGGGTATATTCGGTTGTTAAAGACCTAATGCTATCCTTAAACCTCTTCCACCTCTTCTATTTTCTTATAGCATCCCATACTTGTTTCCTCTGTACTAGTTTAGTTAGCTGTTGCTGGAAGTCCTGCCTGTCCAGTAAAGACACGTTGAACTTTCAGTGTTCAAACATTCTAGGCTTAGAACATAAAGCCATCTGAGTACAGACGAGTTTGTTGCACGAATACCCTAATCAGTGGAACGTGGGACAATCTATCAAATCTATATCAACAATTCTTGCTAACATTCTATCCAGGTAGCTAACAACCGGGGTATACGTTTACTTATCTGCCTACGTCCACATTTTCCTCCCAGGTTGATCGACTCTGTATCATTCAACGAGACAGTACTCGCCGATCAGATCAACCATTCTAAAATCGCCCGACCTCTCGCTAGCGCTCTGTTTTGCCCCGTATCCTTAAGGAACCTGGTCAGAGCGACTTTCTTTGCTTCGAGTCGACTTAAGCGGCTGATTGCGAGATTTGCATAACAGAGGAAGAAATCTGAGAAACACTGAAGATAGTTGGGGAATATTCCAAACATCGATAGGTTGATTTACGAATTATATTTGAGGCTGTTGCTCATGTTTGTCTCTATACTGGAAATTCTCTTTAAGCACTGGATAAAAGAGGGACTATTTTCCGATTTTCACCAGCACTGTAGTGAAGTTTCTGCGCAAGAGCAAGCATAGAAAAAGCTGGATAGTTAATTTTAGGTCCGTAATGATGCTTACCGCAGAGTTCTAGATTTTGACCAAGGTTCTTGCAAACCATTTACAGGTTGTCCTCGACCGCCTACTATTTCCTAAACAGATATACATATAAAAAGGGTGGACAACCTGAGATAACATACATTTCATTCTCATAATCATTGGAAAATCCGAAGGAGAAGCTGCACTGTTCAATTCGGATCAACTTAAGGCCTTCGATCAGCCCAATACCATCGTTTCTTGGAGGCTATTTGTCTGCGACCGGATTCGTTCCCCAGTGGAAATGAATGGAATAAGATTGAAGCCTTTATGATTGTGTTTATGTTTATTCTTTTGTTAGGTCTGACCCCTTTCTCCCTTGCTCTATGTGCCTCCATTGATCTTTTTCTGTGCAGGTTAAAGGCGAATCTAGTCCTTCATGAGATCCCATTACTTTAGTCCACCCCTCAACCGCCTACGCCGCCTACGCCTGTGTCATTTCCACGCTTGTAATGAGATCGAAGTCGTAATAGAAATCTGAGCGTGTGAGACTGTGGCAAGGGATAAGATTGACAACGATAAATATGGCGGCTTGTGTATGCGTACGCAGGATAATGGGATTGATCACTTTACTAGGACACGTTCGGTGTAGTGAAATGGAGCAGTCCATTGCGAACGTTTTCTGTCATTGCTCGGTCGTACGCCCATGTGCATACATAGTGCGCATGCTGCACAGCAAAAGTTAGAATAGTATGCATAATTTTGTACATTCCGTTTTTACAAAATCTGGTTAACTTAGCTAGGCAACGAATGATATTTGTCCCTGTTTTTTGTCTAGTTCCCAACATTTTTCATTTTCATTCCCGCTCACTTCCCTTCTTTAGTTGAAAGATGACATAGTGCTCTGGATTGGTGAGTTCCTGTATTTTGTCTAGGTAACAACATTTTTCATTTTCATTCCCGCTCCCTTTCCTTCTTTAGGTGAAAGATGACATAGTTCTATGGATTGGTGAGTTCTTGTATTTTGTCTAGTTCCCAACATTTTTCATTTTCATACCTGCTCCCTTCCCTTCTTTAGGTGAAAGATGACATAGTTTTCTGGATTGGTGAGTTCCTGTATTTTGTCTAGTTACCAACATTTTTCATTTTCATTCTCGCTCCCTTTCATTCTTTAGGTGAAAGATGACATAGTTCTCTGGATTGGTGAGTTCCTGTATTTTGTCTAGTTCCCAACATTTTTCATTTTCATTCTCGCTCCCTTTCATTCTTTAGGTGAAAGATGACATAGTTCTATGGATTGGTGAGTTCCTGTATTTTGTCTAGTTCCCAACATTTTTCATTTTCATTCCTGCTCCCTTCCCTTCTTTAGGTGAAAGATGACATAGTTCTCTGGATTGGTGAGTTCCTGTATTTTGTCTAGTTACCAACATTTTTCATTTTCATTCTCGCTCCCTTTCATTCTTTAGGTGAAAGATGACATAGTTCTCTGGATTGGTGAGTTCCTGTATTTTGTCTAGTTACCAACATTTTTCATTTTCATTCTCGCTCCCTTTCATTCTTTAGGTGAAAGATGACATAGTTCTCTGGATTGGTGAGTTCCTGTATTTTGTCTAGTTACCAACATTTTTCATTTTCATTCTCGCTCCCTTTCATTCTTTAGGTGAAAGATGACATAGTTCTCTGGAGTGGTGAGTTCATTTAGTGATTTTATTATTTATTACTACTTGTTATTTTTATTTACTACACGTTACCGCCATAAATTTTTCGACTGGTAAATTGCTTCTCTGCTGAGTTGGGTAGCTTCTCATACTACCATTTTCATTGTAGGATCATAACATGGGGTTATGTTTTATTATTTTGCAAATAAAAATATTATATGTAGGTATAAGAAATTAAAAATTAAAATCAACCCTGTTCTTCACTTTTTACAAAAGGTCACAATGATGTGTGAAATTCTGTCTTTTCCCAAATAGAAAAGGATTGACTATGTGCTTGAAAAAAAAAGTCGAAACCAGATTTCACAAGTCGGTGTCAAATTGATTTCTGAGCAAGGGGGGCGACTTGAAAAGACGTGTGAACTTTGCGAGCAAGTGCGAAAATCTGAATCCTTTAAAAGGCCCCAGTCAGCGTCCAGATAGCCAGTCAGGGAATGGAAGCTGAAAAGTCGACAAGCTAAAATGTAACGAGAGAAGCTTCAAGCTGACCCGGACATTTGTCTACTTTCTCTTTCCTTCTGCTGATTTCTTTACTCCTTCTTCTCAATCAAAAAACATTTCTACCAAACAAACATATACATACGTACGTACGCATATATTCTTTCAACAATTACTACTATGAACGTTTTCTACAAATCTTGATACCCATAACATTATCAAACTCTACCCTTGACTTCTTAATAATGTTTCTAATTGCACATTAATTTCTACAACTTGTGTTAGTCTTTCCTTTTAATAAATTTCTATTTTACCATGAAAAATGTATATTTTATTCTTACTTTATTTCACACACTTCCACAACTTGCCGACAACTAAACTTCTGATAATTCTTCTGATGATAAATCTGGATAAAACATGTAAGCTGTAGGAAGTTCGGTTACGTTTGTCATAAGAACGAATCAAAGAAAAATTAACCAGCTCCCTATGACTTCATTGATGAACCCCGACGTTTCAAAAGAACACGCAACACGCACCCTACATCTTCACTGACGCACCGCACTTTTCACTGGCGATCCCAGACCGACGCGGAAAAAGAACGCTTAATGGTAGAATGAATTCTTCACTGGCGACCCCCGAAAGTCCAAGGAACATGCACTCATCTTGTACACTGGCAAACCCCGACACAGAAAAAGAACACCTAAATGTAAGAATCGCTTTTTTACTGGTAAACACCGGCTCCCAAACCCAGCAAAGAAAATGCAGTGAAAAAATTTCTACTATCTACATTAGCGACCCCCATGTCCAAAAACAAAACAAAAAAAATATTTAACACGACATAAAAAAAAACCAAAAAACTCAGGCATCTCAACAGAAAATGGCGACTCACCTATAGGAAAAGAACAGAACAAGAAAACAAAGCCCAATACTAGTGAATAAAGCATATTGTAAAATTATACGCTAATAAAATATTAACCTCCACCTTCAACTGAAAAATTTCAACGTACTCTCAACTCCAAAGATAAGTAATACTCTTTTTATTGAATGCAATTGTTTAAATTTATATGAAACCAACCTCATCAACTTGTTTTACGTCTTTCATTGAATAATAAACATTACTTTCCTGACTTCATCGAATTTCAAGAGTGCCAAACATTTTTAAGAATCCTCAAAATTCCAGCTTCAAATTTTAAGCAGATGAATTATCAGCTTTTAATGAGAACAACGGAAAAAACTAAAAAAAACTCAACATCAAAACTATAAACACTTAAAATATTTAAAACTGTACAAATCCAAAAGAAAAAAAATCCCTAATTTTATTTTCATCTTGAAAATACGTTTCATTTTCTCTGTATCCTTATGTTTACAAAAATGTGACCTTTGACATACAGAAAAACTAAATATACCTACTGTTATGGATTTCAAACAGACTCTTAAAAATTGACAATTATGGAAACACATCCCCCCCCCACAAAAAAATAAAAACCAGCAAAACAAAACGGAAACTATTTGGAAAAGCAACAACAGATAACATTACAACTCATTCAAAGCAGACTCCGTAAGGTAAGTTCTGTAGAGATAAGAAATTAAGAATTAAATTCAACCCTCTTTACTTTTACAAAAATTCACAATTACGTGTGAAATTCTGGTTTTTCCTAAATAGAAAAGGATTGACCATGTGCTTAAAGAAAAAGTGGAAACCAGATTTCGCAAGTAGATGTTAAATTGATTTCTGAGCAATGAGAGCGGCTTGCAAGACTCGAGAACTTCGCGAGCAAGTGCGAAAATCTGAATCCTTTAAAAGGCCCCGGTCAGCGTCCAGATAGCCAGTCAGGGGATGGAAGCTGCAAAGATGACAAGCTAGAATGTAAGGAGAGAAGCTTCAAGCTGACCCGGACATTTGTCTTCTTTCTCTTTCCTTCTGCTGATCCAAAGACATTCCTATCAAACAAACACATGCATACGTACGTACGCATATACTCTTTCAACAATTACTACTACGATCATTTTCTACAAATTTTGAAACCCATAACGTTATCATTGAACAAATTATTTCCAATATTCACCACACATTTCCTCATATTTGAACTTTATTTTCCAAGTTCCATTGAAACTTACAGAAAATTTGATGTTTGGCTATTGAAATAGTCTTCTGCTATTGCTGCTGCTGTTCCTTCCCTTAAAATCTCTATTTAAAACTTGGAAACAGGAAGTAGATAGAGCAAGACCTGGTGAATAGTGAAAATGGTATATGCACTCAAAACAGTAAATGACTCGAAACGTTAAAAGTCATGTTAAACTTGGGATCATGTGGATTGTTCTTTACAAAGAAAATACATTTCTGCAACTTGTACTGTTGTTTTTCTTTCAACGCCTCCCTCAGTTGACATTCTAAGTTAGATTAGTATTCTTCATTAGACATCTGGTACTTCTTATGATATTTACGGCATTGGGATTTCTTGCTAATGCCTTTTAGCATTTGAATTTCATTAGCTATGGCGTGTCACTGCATAAACTATAGTTTGGTATGTAGATTATTGTAGTGTAACTATATTTCCTTATCAGTAACAATTCGTTCGAAAAATTATCACTAGTTTGCTGAAGATACTGGAAACTCAACTTGGAGATGCTTATATGATATTTCTAATCGGCTTTCATAATTTTTGGCAACTACTCGGCTGTCAGCAGAACTGTTCATGAATCATAATCCCAAAACGTTCACTGTCTCAGAAATCTATTTGATCATTTAACCTATTTTGTAAATTGGCAAAAATTATTCCTTATCAGAGACTCACTGTTGAGTATTTTTCCCTTGTTTTACATCATTTCAGTTGCAAAGGTCAATGCTGATGGAAATAAAGAATGTAGTGCGTCAGAACATTTGCGTTAGAAAGAGTGATAGAGTAGCGAGTGGCTTGAAATATATTTTGAAAGGGATTAAATATAAATATAAGTACTCACAAGTTTGTTGAGATGCTTTCGAATTCTATCGAAACAGGCAAACGAGTGTTGAACATCTCAATTAAGAAAGCTTTATATTAAGATCGATATTCCATTTTTAGGTTCCACTATTAACGTAACTTGTTTATACATTTAATAAATATAAAAATATTAGTACATACAGCTTTACTCATACTGAACTTTAAGAAAGGAACGTTATTAATAATTTAAATCGAAAATAAGCCAGTATGATATGTTAACAACCCGAAGATTTCTGAAAAAGGCTCTATCCTAGGTCCTACGCTCTTTCTAATCTCCATCGATGATCTCCTCGATGCCATACGATCACAAGTAGGCATGTACGCCGACGATACCACATTATGCGCTCACCTCGATCAAAAATCTGATGTTGATGATAAGGCGAACCTCGCGGCTGAGCTTGAAAAGGACCTCCAATCCGTAGTGGATTGGGGTAGGAAATGGCTTGTAAAATTCAATTTTTCCAAAACGAAGCTGCTGTCAATTAACCACCACAGACGACCGCACCTCCCTCCCATTAGCATGGAACAGGCATGCCTCCCAGAGAGTAAAACACTACGCCTGCTTGGCCTGACACTCTCAGCGGACCTCAGTGGAATGACTACGTCGAATCCATTGCTAAATCCGCTGCCATGAAAGTTGGCTCTCTGTGCAGGGTCCAGAAATTCTTTCCGCCTGAAACTATCCTGCACTTATACAAATCTACCATCCGCCCGTGTTTTGAATACTGTTGCCACATCTGGTCGGGTGCCCCTGATATTCTCCTCGGGCTTCTTGACAAAATACAGCGAAGAATCTGTAATGTGATTGATACCGACTTAGCTGACCGGCGTGACGTGGCTTCCCTGTGCCTCTTCTACAAATACTTTCATGGCTTCTGCTCTGATGAACTTAAATCACTGGTGCCCCCTAGGTGTGAGTTCGTACGAGACACTAGATTGGCAACTAGGCCCTACCTTTTTACAGTGAAACCGATGGAATGTAACCGCAATTTCTACTCCAACAGCTTCTTTTCTCGCACTTCCCGCCTGTGGAATTCCCTTCAGCATGCTTGCTTCCCCGACGGCTGTAACCTCCAGGCGTTTAAATGTAAGGTCAATAGACACCTCCTAACACACTAACCCTCCCATTCTCCCCAACTCTCCCCCTATGTACATCCTAACTCGTCTATCGCCCTGTGTAACCCCCTGCGCTATAGTGGCAGTGGAATGCCTTACTTGGGGTGACATAATTTTAAAAAAATGCATGAATCTCGGAGTTGTGCGTAAAACATAAGACAAGATGTCGTTCAACAACTCACCGTATTCTCGGACAGAAAGTATGGCTTCCGCTTTGCCAGGTCTGCTGCTGATTTGCCAACAGCCATCACCGAGTATATATACCAGGCCCTCGATAAGAATGGCGACTTTCTAGCTGCAGCCCTGAATATCTCCAAAGCATTTGATAGGATCTGGGACGCCGGTCTTCTACGCAAACTACAGGGATATTGTATCACTGGACGCTTGCTTGGTTTGATTCAATCGTTCCTATCAAACCGCATAATGAAGGTATATTGAACGCGCACGTCTCCAGATCGTATCACACGAACGCGGGCGTTCGCCAGGGCTCCATTTGACGCTCCTTCTGATCTTCATCGACGATCTCTATGATGTGAACAAATCCCAAGCAGGCATTTACGCTGACGACACCACCATTTACTCTCGCCTCAGTTAGAAATCTGCCAATGCGTTGTTGATCTTGAGAAGAACCTCCAATCGGTAGTGGACTCAGGTAAGAAATGACTAGTAAACTTTAATGTTTCCAAAACAAAACTGCCATCCGTCAACCATCATAGACAGTCCCCTTTGTACCCCCATTAACATGGATTCAGCTAGTCTTCTGGAAAGTAATACATTGCGCCTTCTCGGCCTCACTTTTTCTGCCGACCTGAACTGGAACAACAACATTGATTCAATAGCTATATATATGGCTAGGAAAGTTGAGGTCACTGTGTCGGGCCAGGAAGTTTTTCTCGCCTGAGTCTATCTTGCACATATGCAAATCAACCATCCACCCTTGCATTGAATACTGCTGTCATATCTGGTCAGGCACTCTTGCTAATCATTCTGGGTTCTCAACAGGTCCCAGAAGAAAATCTGTAATGTCATCGATCCCGACCTGTAAGCTTGACTCCACCCACTTTATCACTAACGGGATGTGGCTTCCCCCTATCTCTTCTGTATATATTTTCATGGCTTCTGCTCCGACGAGCTTAGCTCCCTGGTGCCCTATCTGCAAGCATTTACTCGAGAAACCAGACTGCCTAAAAGTCAAAACAAGGAAATACAGAAACCACTTTACAATTTACAATTACAATCAAAACAAGGAAATACAGAAACCACTTCTACTCTTATAGATTCTTTTCTCGTACTTCCTGCCTAGCTGCTTCCCTGATAGCTACAATCTCCAAGAGTTTTAATCCAACGTCAATTGCCATCTCTTGGCTCCAATACTTCTATTATTCTTTCTCTAACACTCACGAATCTTGTTCTATCTTTTTCATTCTAGTGACACAAAATTTTTTAAATGAACTAAATAAAAAAGATTATCCTCTTTTTTATATAAAATAATTAAAAACTGATGAAAATAACAGGAATGCATTGTCAAACGTTGTTACTGAAATATGAATTATCTGTAAGAAAGTGTCTGTTACCGGAACATGCACACATACACACACGGACTAACATACACACACACACACACACACACACACACACACACACACACACACACACATATATATATATATATATAGTTATCCACAGACAGATCTGTTTCGCTGTATCACAGCTTATCAGTACGGTTAGATATCCTATTGTTTTTTTACCCAGAATTGAAACCTGACCGAATTGACGTCAGTCAGCGATTCTACCTCTGGGCTATGGGCGCTCGGTAGAAGGAGGCAAACTTTTTAGCGTGTATATTATCATTATACTTGCCCAATAGCTGAGAGTGTTCTAATTCATTTCTGAATGAACGATGCGTAGATGCTAGAGTAGATGGTAATTATTATTATTACTGCAACTTGATAGCTATAAACTTTTGGTGTTAAACAGTATCATTAGGCAATATGATGGTGTTTTAACACAGAAACTTTATATCTATCTAGATGCAGTATGATATTATAATAATAATTATTATAATTTCCATATATTTATGCTCTTCTTTAATATTGAGTACTTTTTAAAGTAAATATATAACTGTGGAATATACTTCTAATAGTAATGCATAAAAAGATTGATTTATGGAGAGAGTATGGCTTACCTATTTTAAAATATTTTCGCAACAAAATTTTACGGAAGAATACACGTGTGTGATGTCTGTAACCTTTGGTGAACAAACGCTTTTGAATTTTCACTTGACCTACCATTTACCCGGAACATTGCATACGCTTGCACAAAAGTGAATGGCAAACTGAAAGGTTTCGTGACGACAGCAAAGCAAGTGTCCCGTTTCCCTGATAGTTATTTTCAGATGATAAATATTAGAAACTATATCAAAAGTCAGAAAAACACTTCAAAATCTATTCCTTTTTGCGAAGGTTTCGAGACGTTTGTATCGGAGTCTTCAAAATAAATTAATCAGTCCAGTAACTTTATGATACAAGCGAGTTAAATCCACACAGAAAAAATTATTATTGTGTTTACCAAAGAATTTACAAAGTAAATAAAGATATTATGCCGCTAAGAATATTAGTTCACTAACTTTTACTAGACATTTATTTCCAGAATCTATCTTATATATAAGTTTGTCATTCGTCCATGCTTTGTGTTTGCTATATATTTAGGGATTCTTGATAATATCCAAATAAAATTTAATAATAATTTTGGTATTGACTTTGCGCCTCGACCTCAGTCCCTTTTCACCACTATAAATTTCCTTTCTTGTGTTTATTTTTTATGAATACTTTCTTGCTAACTGTTCAGATAAGATCTTCGCTATGGTACCTAGACTTTGATCTTAAAATGTTTAAATGCAATACCACTCATTCTTTACTGTCTTCCTGATTTACTCTTCTCTTGTTTTCGCTCCTTAATATTTCTCTATCTATTTCCTTAAGATTCAGTAATACCTTGAATCTTAGGTACTTTACGAGTTGAATTGATTAAAACTACTACTACTAATAATAATAATTTATTGGCATAGAGTTAAAGAAGCAAATTGGTAAAGTTGCTATCATGCTGTCATAACAGAGAGTTTGGAAAATATCAAAAAGCCGATAGAAAACCCAATGATTCTGTTCGACAAAGCTTTTGCCGTCTACCTTCTTTGATGACAGTGAAAGTGGAATAGTTTTTGTTGGATAGGAACAGAAGGTTAACGGCTCCCATATGAACTACTTCCAATAAAACCGGAAGATGTCCTGACAAGTGAAAAATAATAACGGTCTTGAGAAGTCTGGGAATCCAACCATGTATACATGCTTAATGCAAATACGCTCACGTTGGTTCAAACACGTTGTACGAATGAACGACGGTCGAATATCCAGGGTCCTTTAGGATGGATAACTAGCCCAAGAAAAATATCCAGGAGTCAGATCCAATCTATATATTTTAAAGAGAGCTGTAGACCGTATGAATTAAACAAATACGTTGAAAGCTATATTCTTCAAAGTATCATTGTAGATGTAGGCTATTGAGGAAAACCTCTCCAAGTTCAAAATGACATTTGCACAAAAGTCAGAGGTGAAAATGTAAAGACGGTGAACTCTAAAACGGACCGACAGAACAGCAGCAAGATTTATCTGGCAAAGTGTGATAGAGACATCCATTCTTAATTAGGCGTATAAAGACGCGACAGTTGTTGTTTTAGTACACCATCCAGAGCATTACTTCATAGCCTCTCGAGACTTACATATACCGAGTAAACTACTACTAAAAACAAAGCAACAAAATGTATAAAAATGATGAAATCTAAGATTAGTATCTGATACAGCAACTGTAATAATAGTAATTGTCTTACGTTTGTTTTACAGAAGGTTCTTTATGAATGTAGCCGAACCTACAAATTACTTCTCCGTCAACACCTATGCAAATTTTATGAATTGATAAGCTAGTAGTTTTCCGTAGATATCACCGCGGCTTTCCTTCCTTTAGACGGGTTACTAATCAAAGTTAGATAACCCTTTTTTAACTTGCTGTTTAACTTTTACTTGAGAAGAGTGGTCGATAACAGACAGATTTTTGCCTTTCCATAGAGCATTTATAGGAAAATGAACAGAACCCACAAGGCTAGAAATTGAACCCTGCTCGCCAATTTAACTTTATTAGCCTATAACCAGTACACTTCACGCATGAGAGTAGTCTTCGAGTGAAATTCAAACTATATAACTTAGATGCATGCAAATCTTGAAAATCCACTACAAAGGTTATAATTTTCTTAGATGTGTTCCAGTTCAGACGCCTTCGAAAAAATTCTAAAGTTATCTTGGATAGAACGAATTAAATACGATGAAATGCTATGAAGTGTAATCGTGGTAGGTAGGCGGGTTTTGTTCGCTGACCATATCTTGCAATTACTTAACAGTCGTTACTCTAAACTGGATATTCCAAGGAAACCTCTTAAAATGAAACTAAATTTAAAGAACAGCGAAAAACAAAAGAAACACTGATTTCAGGTTTCGCGACATACCCAAGCTCGACTTAAGTTGAGGCAAATTGTGCGATGGCTTGAGGAACAAAGTAGTAAGATACCTATACATATAATAAAGGTTATTTATAAGGAGAGCTTTTCATCTATTGCTGCCCTCAGTTGGGCCAGTTGTGAACAGTACTTCTCGAAATTTAACATTTTATATTGCACCAGGTGCTCACAATGTACAATATTCTTCTAATGCTTTCCTTAAAGAAGGTACTGTTTTTAATTTAATGATAGACCACCAGGTTTATATTGTATTAATATCTAGAGAGAATGGTAGCCATTCAATTAATTTGAGAGTTTTTGAAGTTATTTTTGACAAAGTCGTGAATATTTCTCTTTTTAGAATGTGTTGGAGCATTTTCTTGTATGAATATACCCTTTAGTCTATTGCTATCCGTACCAGTGAAAAAGTCTTCCGTCCAACAATTTAAAACAACTTTTGCACCTATATCGATACTATTACCAACTTTGAAGTGATCTAAAATTTCATGCCTGTGCCATTCAAAAATATTATTCCATCACCTTACGTTATTGAGTGACTCATATTGGTTGCTGATTTCCATGTAACACCTAACATCTAGCCAATGGTAATGGTAATATTTACTGTTTGCTCAGAAGGAAAAATTCAACATTTATTGATCAAAATCTTTCTCTTAAACAATTTGTCATGAAAATATTTTTGTCTTTGTTTGAAGTTCTCCCTGCTAAACTTTTGTTTGAAGTAATATGGAATCTTGATTATGTGATTATTTTCTCTTGGCTCAACATATGGATGATTAGAACCTGATTTTTACAATTATCAAATGATGTAGTTTCTGTTATTTGTTAGTCATGCCTATGTCATAGAGCACTGCATTCATAATGAAAATTACTGGTAAGTAATCAGTTTTTATGTACTGCTTTGACCAACTTACATACTTCTGTGGCATTTACTTAAATTTGATAGCTTGATTGCTTTTATATATTCAGCCAATGCTATCTATATTGTGCATTTTTTCTATTTACATTTGCAACACTACATCAATTTGTTGACGGTCAATTTATTGTCTTAGGTTTACTTTTTAATTTTCAAATATATTTCTTGAAATTTATAATCAGTTTTTATATTTATTTTTATGTGAATGTCTTCAAATTATTTTTGATTGCATGATGTTTTCTACTCAGCTTATTTGGCATTTTAAAAAGCGGTATCAAAATCACTGAATAATTTTACGATATCTTGTTTCTGATAAGGTTTTAAAGACTAAAGATATAGATAATTATACTACAGTTTTGCTTCTTTAGTTTCTAACTTATTACATTCGTTACGTCTTGCCAATACCTCATAAATAACTCCATTTTGATCACCTGGGAAGGACGGTAAACGATATCAAAGCTTCTGCTTGGGTTCAGTGAAAATAAAAAAGACAAGATAATGGAGGCAATCACACTCAAGTTTTTAACCTCTGCTTCAGTGAAGTGAAAAAAAGTGTCTGCTTTATATATTTTCACTTTTACTTTCCTAGTTCTTCAAGCGACATTTATTCGCATTTATACTGTTATTGCAACATTTAGCTAAAGTTGCTGAGCTGAACTATTTAAAGAAGTAATAGGGGAATTTCCACACGCATTTTGTTTGTAGAAATCGCAAAAGGACTATTCATTAATTATATTAATACTTCATATAGAAAATAATTTGTACTAACTATAGTATCATACATTATTTTGCAGTACAAAGAATAACATTAGAGTTGCATAAATAGTCTTAAATAAATTACTAAATATATTAATAAAGAAAAATGAAAGACAAAAAACAAAACATAATTTTTAGCTGAGATTTACATTGTACATTCTTCATGTAAATATAAGTATATCATCAGTTGTTAATATCCTTTTTTCCTACCAATATTAATCCAATAAAAAAAACCAAGAGCCGGTGAAAGTCGTTGGTTAATGTGTAATGTTGCATGATTATAAAAAGAGAGTAAACGAGGTAAAGCATGGACGATACCTGTTGAAGAGGTGAAATTGTAGGGATAGGGAAAACATTCTGTCGGGAATATGTTCCACAAAGTAGCAGTAAGAAGCTGTCTGAGTGGAACTTATTTCTTATTTATAGGCTATGAAGGGAACGATGATGATTCACCTTTGTGCATGTCGCATGACGGTTTTCAGCTGCAAAGGTCAATGTTGATGGATATAAAGTTGCAGTTCGTCAGAACATCTGCGTTAGAAACAGTGATAGAGTAGCCTGTGGCTTGCAAACATTAATCTGTTTGAAAGGAATTAAAGTACCCACAAGTTTTTGGAGAGACTTTTGAAATCTATCGAAACAGGCATTTGAGGACTGGGCATCTCAAATAGGGAAGCTTTATATTAGAATCGATTTAAGTAAGAATATATCAGAAAAAGTCAGGTAGTTACTGGGGTGGTGCAATGGACTGGCATATTTTCCCAGCATCATCAGCAATAAATCGATATATAAGTTTGATATGTGGTCTAAGACGTGCTTGGATCCTAATAGACGTTAAAAGAAAAGAGCTTCCTTGACAGAAACGCATATGCATGATAGGTGAAAGCTTTCTGACTACACGGTGATGATATTTAGTTTGTGTTTAGTTTTGGACGTCATGAATTTTACAAGCCCGTGTTTCCCCAGTAGAGCTTCCAGGTTGGGGTCCGGTTAGAGAAGAGATCAGCTACTAGGTTCTAATCATCCAGATTTTTGGAGATGCACCTTTAAACTATTGTATCATGGACATAGATATTCACTACAGATCAAAGTATGTCCTTAGGTAGATCATTAATAATGAGCAGAAAAAAAGCAGGTGAACCGCGGAAACGCTGGTATTGATATTATGGGCATTCGATGAATGCTCATTAGCAACGACCTTCAGGTACCTACTTGTTCGGAAAGACTTGGTATTTGAGCAGGCTCTTCCAGTGATTTCATAAATACAGGGTTTGAGTAATGATATACTTTGTCAAAGGCCTTAGATATACCGAGTTTGATAATCCTCACGATCAATATATTAACTAGTTTTTTTGTAAAACATGATTTACATAAAAAAAAACTCTTAGTTTAAAAAATTCGTTTTTATGATTATTTTTTAGAGATAATAGAAAAATATAACATCTAAAATCATCCTTGCTTATAATTAATATTATAATGATATTATAATTTAGAGAAATTGAATCAGAATCAAAATAAAATAAATATATCGGTGTTAGCTTCTTTTATATGATTTCTTGGTAGTTGAGATTATTTATACATCTCTATTGATGGGTGGGATAATTCTTCAATTTTGTGTATTGGGCGAGATTATCCTATATCTTATGAAGGGTGATAATACTTTACAGATGTAATCAATTATACATTTTATAAATATAGAAATGATCAAAATTTATTTCGTGATATAAAATGAAGTAGAAACGTTTAAAATTAAAATAAAGACTAAAGAAAAAAGGATTAGCTTCAGTGTAGTTAGACTTAAAATAGGATTGTTAGTCTAATCTTGGTTTTTTCATGTATATATGATTACTGCCAATTAAAAATATAAATGCATTCTTATTAATACTCACTGATTTTACTTGTACTCTACCGAATTCTAGGCTAAATGATTAACTATTTCAAAATGGAAAAACCTGCTAATTAATCGTAGAAATGTTCACCATTTGATTTGACGAAAATGAAATAAGTTTCTCAGTTGTGCATAGGGTATATATATATATATATATATATATATATATATATATATATATGTATATATATGACCCAGATGGCATGTCTCTAAATGTCTATAAAAATGATCGATAACGCAACTATTTTACACCAAAAATAACAACAAAAGCAAAGTACGGAGCCTCGAGGCAACATTCATTAATAAACTTACGCCGTGAATTAATAGAATCAGTTAAGAATACTGTAGTAATTTTCTAAAATGTTTATTAAATGAACAGTTTTTTCATGCTTCAACACGTGCACGACCATGGCAATACAAAATTCAAAAAAACAATTTTGGATAATTTTTACGTTCTAATAAAGACTAATCAATTTGTCAACCGTTACATTTGAAGCAAGAAAAACTTTACAGTATTGTTTAGTAACACAGTTTTGTGGATATTATTTGTTACCGCAACTCACACTCCTGAAGATGATCTCGGAAAGAGATCGAAAATACTTGGGAACATCGAAAAATGAAAAATAAAATCATCTGTCAAAGTTACAGCTCATTTATAATATTTTTCACTTATAATACGTGAAAGATTATCTGTGAGTACGAACGGATTTTATTAAAAATAAACAGACACAATGTCTCTAATTTATATATATAGGTGAAGGGAACCTACATTTTAGGATTCCGAGTTCTCTGGCATTTATTTTTGAAGTGTTCAATACAACATATATCGTTGAGAATAATATAATTATAAATAAATTTGTTTTTATTTAGAATTAATATAAAAGGAAATAAGTCGCCTTGAGAGAAAACCCATTCATCATGATAAATGAAACTTCAGTGCCTGCTCGGTGATGGAAAATAACATGTATCGACGTCATGAATTTTACAAGTTAGTACTTTTGCCAGTACTGCTACCAGGACGAGCTCATGTCAGAGGAAATATCAGCTTCCTTGTTCTGATTATCCAGATTTTTGGAAATGCATGTTTATACTGTTGCATAACCCATATAGATACTCATTACATATCGGAGTATATTCTTAGGCTGATTATTAATAATGAGCAGAAAAAGAGCCGGGCCGCGGAAAGATTAAATGAGGAACGCCGGCATTGGTTTCATCGGCTTCCCATAACTGGTTGTTATCAACAACCTTCTGGGACTTACCTGTTCAAAAGGAAATGGTATTTGAGCCCTTCCAAAGATTCCACAATTAGAGATATCGTGTAGCAAAACATTGAAGCTAATCTTTTTTCTTTAGTCTTTATTTTAATTTTAAACGTTTCTACTTCATTTTATATCACGAAATAAATTTTGATCATTTCTATATTTATAAAATGTATAATTGAATACATCTGTAAAGTATTATCCCCTTCATAAGATATAGGATAATCTCGCCTAATACAAAAATGCAAGAATTATCTCACCCATCAATAGAGATATATAAATAATCTCAACCACCAAGAATAGAGATATATAAATAATCTCAACCACCAAGAAACCATATAAAAGAAGCTAACACCGATATATTTATTTTATTTTGATTATGATTCAATTTCTCTAAATTATAGTATCATTATAATATTAATTATAAGCAAGGATGATTTTAGATGTCATATTTTTCTAATATAAATAATCATAAAAACGAATTTTTTAAACTAAGTCAGATTTTTTTACAAAAAAAATAGTTAATACACTCCCGATCAAAAATTTAAGACCACCTAAAAATCTTTAAAAAGAAATTTTTTTTATGGATAGATTTTAAACTCCTCCCACTTAAGGTTACCAATACTACAATCTAAAAGGTTACGGAAACAAAATGCTACATTCCAAACATTTTATTTAGAAATTTACATTTTTATAAAATGAGGCGATTTACACATCAAAATTATAAGACCAGAGACAAAAATTCTACGAAATTGTACAAAAAGTGTATGAAAATATTCTACAACCAAATTTAATAATGAAGTCGAGCTCCACTGCTTTTTGTGACTTCAAAAATTCTGTCGGGCATGCTAGAAATAAGCGTTTCCATTAAGGTGCGGGGGATGTTGCTTCAGCTTCTGAAGATGGCTTCACAAAGTTCATTTTTTGTTGAATATTGTTTGCCATTTCGATAAACATCTCTTGTCATCTATCCCCAAACATTTTCAATTGGGTTCAAGTCCGGTGAGCATGCAGGATGTCCCAAGAGATGGCCCCCATTTTCTTGTAGAAAGGTCAAGGTCCGTGTTGCAGCATGGATTGCAGCATTATCCTGTTGGAATAACCATCCATCCCCACTCAAACGATGGTCCTCCGTCATCAAAGATGCTTTTTGTAGCATGTTAACACAACCAGCCGCTCTCTGACAACCCTGCATCACCTGGAGCTCCATCGTCCCTCCGTAAGAAAAGGCACCCCATAACATTAGGGACCCTCCACCACTATGACGTGCGGATAAAATTTCAGGAGGCATGGTTTTGTTATACCAATATCGTTGGAAGCCATCACAACCATCGAGATTGAATTTTTTCTCATCAGAAAACAGGACTTTCTTCCACTTCTCAACGTCCCAAGTTTGGTATCCACGACCAAACTTTAAGTGGCCCAACTTGTGACGTGGAAGCAGCCGAGGATTTTGTTTACGCTTTTTATTTACCATGCCTTTTTGTCTTAAGTGTCGTCTGATGGTTACGGGACTGTAATGAGCATCTGTGACTGCCTTAATTTGACTAGAAGAAAGTCCCCCGTCTTTCATAACAACCAGTCTTATTCTCTTACTCAATGCAGGAGAAATTTTTGGGGGCCTACCAGAGGATTTTGCTTTTCCATAATTTTCACTGTTCTTTAGAAAGTTGCAAATCACAGTTTTACTGCGATTTACCTTAGCTGCGATCGCCCGCTGTGACAAATCATGCTTATGGAATTCTAGAATTCGAGAACGCTCAACTTTGGTAAATTTGCTTGCTTTAGACATGGTAACACCTTTACGCAGTAATTGCTAATCTCTAACTGAACTAAAAACATTGGAATTACCATAGATCTAACAATTTATACCCCTGGTCTTATAATTTTTGTTCATGCGTAAATCGCCTCATTTGATAAAAATGTAAAATGTTTGGAATGTAGCTTTTTGTTTCCATAAACTTTTAGGTTGTAGTATTGCTAACCTTAAGTGGGAGGAGTTTAAAATCTATCCATAAAAAAAATTGTTTTTAAAGATTTTTAAGTGGTTTTAAATTTTTGATCAGGAGTGTATATTGATCGTGAGGATTATCAAACTCGGTATATCTAAGGCCTTTGATATACCATTTGATAAACCGAGACTAATAGTCCTCGTGAAGTATTTATTGTCTAGTTGCATTGTAAAATATCGATGTACATAATAAAATCTGGCATAGTGTATAAAATTCGTATTTATGATAATGTTTTACAGACATTTGATGAACATATCCTTGATGGTGATATAACATTTGATATACCGAGACTGATAGTCCGCGTGAGGTATTTATTGTCTAGTTTCATTGTAAAATATCGATTTACATAATAAAATCTGACATAGTGTATAGAATTCGTATTTATGATTACTTTTTACAGATATTGGATAAACACATCTTTGATGGTGTAATGGTGGTATCACCCATTCAACGGATTGAACTCTTCCATCTACTACGTATACTTCCCATTACAAGAGGCAGCAGAAAAATAAGAGCGATAGGCAAAGAGAGTTTGAGATAGCCAACACTGCTACCTTACGACCATTGCGAGTCTCAGTTCAAGGATTGAATTATAATACTACTACGTAACCAGTATGTATTGTTCTACTAACAGAGTTCCATGTGTTTGTATTTTGCTGTGTTTAATATGTAATGTTATTTCCAATTTTAGTTGTTGTTGTTCTATTTCTTGCTGGACTCTTAACCGGGTCCACGACAAGTTTCGACGATGATTCGAACAAAATCCACGCGGAGTTATAAAAAAGAAAAACGGTGTATCACACAAGGGGGCGACGGAGATTCGAAAAATCCACGCGGAGTCATCAAAAAGAAAAACAGCGTCCTATGACAAGTGACGATGAAATATTAAAGAAAATTACGCGGAGATAAAGGGACATCAGTCGCAACGACAAAAAAAAGCGACCAGGATATTCAAAGAATTCACTTTTGTGAACTGCAGTCGTCATACAATGTGGCGACAAGGTTAAAGGAAATATCTCTCTGCACAACTACGTAAAGAGAAAAAAAGAAGTTTTTTCCCCCTCCCCACAGAAATAAATGAAAATAAAAAATGGATTTTCAAGCAGCAATTGTTGAACTGTTAAATAACATTTCGAATTCCAACAGAGATTGGAAGAGAAGTAAATAGAAATGCAGCAAAAAAACAAAACAAAAAAAAAACAAAACAAAACAAAAAAAAACAGACACTTGAAATTATAAGAATTATTACCAAAGAGTGATAACCAACACCAGACAGAACATCGAAAAATAATCTACATTTTCTCAGAACGCAATATAAAACCCAATAGAAAATTTAACATAAAACGTTCGAAGACTACTTTAGGAAGCACGAGGATTGTTTTAAAAATCGACTGCGAGACATGGTCAGAAACAAAAACTGAAGTTATTAAAACTAGGAACTTGCGAAATACAAAATTCGTTGACTATCAGTTAAGTGCCATACGTGATACACACTTTGGGCTATGATATCTTGAAAGAGACATGACTAACTGGGCAGAAGGTTGCCATTGCTTTCTGTGGTAGACTGGTTGCCAGCCAAGGCTAAAGAACCCAATCTGTCCTATTATTTACTCCATAACTAGAGGGAAGAGATGGATTAATACCTTTCCTAAGGGTATTTTTGCATAAGTGAATGCAAGGGATTTAACTGGAATTCGAACTCGGCTCCCCAATTTGCCTTTTCGAGTCAATATCCACGACACCACAACGCTTCCCTGCCCAGAGAAAGTGTTCACAAGATTAAACGGTGGTAAATACTTTTCAAAGTTGATCTAAGCGAAACCTATTTACAGGTGCCAGTGAATGGGGAAACCTCTAAGTTACTATGTATTAACACACACTATCTGACAGCCAATATGGCTTCCGCTTTGCCAGGTCCACGGACGACTTGCTAACAACCGTAACGGAGTACATGCTACAGGCCCTTGGTGAGTCTGACGAGGCTCGCGCGGTTGCTCTGTACATCTCCAAGGCTTTTGACATGGTTTGGCACTCTGGCCTCCTATGCAAGCTACGGGGTTACAGTATTACCGGTCGCCTGCTTGACCTAATCCAATCTTTTTTAAATAACCGCAAAATGAAGGTCACTTTGAATGGACATGCCTCTTCATCCTACAGCACGAATGCTGGTGTCCCACAGGGCTCTATCCTGGGCCCGACGCACTTCCTTATTTTCATCAACGACCTCCCAGATGAGATCAGTTCCCAAGTAGGCATCTACGCAGATGACACCACAATATGCTGCCGCACCAGTAAGAAACCTGTCGTGGCGGACAGACATAATCTCGCTGCTGACATTGAACGGGATCTACACTCTGTGGTGAATTGGGGCAAGAAGTGGCTTGTCAACTTTAATTCGTATAAGACCAAGCTGTTGTCTGTCAACCATCATAGGTAACCTCTCCTGCCTCCCATAAGCATGGACCAAGCGATTCTCCCTGAGAGCAACACACTACGCCTCCTCGGCCTTACCCTCTCCTCAGACCTCAAATGGAACCACTATATTGAATCCATAGCTAAATCTACTGCTAAGAAGGTTGGTTCACTATGTCGATTCAGGATGTGTTTTCCGCCTGAATCCATCCTGCATATATACAAGTCAACCATCCGTCCGTGCATGGAGTACTGCTGCTATTTATGGTCAGGCACCCCTGCCATTCTCCTCAGTGTTCTCGACAGGCTCCAAACGAGAGTCCGTAATGTGATAGGTACTGATCTCGCTGCTCGACTGCAGCCACTTCCCCACCGTCGAAATGTGGCCTCCCTTTGTCTGTTCTAAAAATACTTTCATGGCTTCTGCTCGGACGAACTTAAGTCACTGGTGCCTCCTCAACAGGTGTTTACTCGTGCAACCAGACTGGCAACTGGTTCCCACCCATTCACAGTCAGGTTAGCCAAATGCAGACGACAATTCTACTCCTGTAGCTACTTTTCTCGCACTTCCCGCCTGTGGAACTCACTCCAGTATTCTTGCTTTCCTGACGGCTACAACCTCCAGAAACTTAAATGCAATGTCAATACTCATCTACTAACTACTTGACTCTAGCTCTCTCCCCACCACCGTATATCCTTCCCTTTCTCTCCACCTATGTATCTGTCATCGCACCTGCATTCTCAGCTTTCTATTGCTCCTTTCTAACTAGTTTGTACTCCTCACTCTTTTCTAATTAATCTTTTTACAGTTATGTAGCCTCCTGCTCATCAGTGGCATTTCTGCCTTGCTCGGGCTGAAATGTTTAAAAAAAAACACAAAGGATTGCATAGATTTCAAAGGCTGGCTTTCGGAATTCTAGTACCAGCGATTTTCCAACAAACGATAAATACAGTGTTAACTGGACTAGATTTCGCCATAGCATATCTAGACGACATAATAGTAAAGAGCGACAGCATGGAACAACATGCGAAACACATTCAGGAAGTTTATGCGAATCCAAAGCTATGGATCCAAGTTAAAGAACAAAAGATCGACTCTTTCTTAAGAAATTAAATACCTAGGGCATATTATAAACAAAGATAAAAGGCCAGATCCTGGAAGAGCGGCAGCACTAAAGGATATGCCGGCATCGAGAAATATCGCAGAACTACAAAATTTCTTTGGATTGGTAAATTATTACCATGAATTCATCGCAAATATCCAGAAATTACGTGCTCCATTAAATGAATTAATAAAAAAAAAGAATGGAATTGAACAGCACAATGCCAAGAAGCATTTAAAGAAATTATTAAAACATAAACGTCACTTGTTTTTGACACACTATGATCCAAATTTAGCACTAATAATAGCGAGTGACGCGAGCTCATTTGGCGTGGGTGCTTGCCTACTACACGAAATATCCGACGGAAAGAAAAGACCTATCGCACACGCTCTACCAGCGGAGAAAAAACTATTCACAGATCGAGAAAGAGGCTCTAGGGATTTTATTTGCTGTAACCAGATTGCACAAGTACATTTCTAGAAGACATTTCACCTTGCAGACAATCTTCGGTTCGAAGAAAGATTTACCAACATATATAGCAAACAGGCTATTACGATATGGAACCATATTACTTAACTACGACTTTAAATTGAAATACCTACCTTTCAACAGTATTAGACATGCAGACGGGTTGTCAAGATTAGTGCCAAAGAGTAATGAACCGCTACAAGACTCAGTAATAGTTTCACTACAATCAGAAGGCAAGATGAGAACAGCACTTGGAAATACAGTACGAGAGCTGCCAGTGACGTTATTAGAAACGAGGCAGAAAGGGACGACTTCATGAAAACTACGAAGAAAGAAATACAGTCTCTCCGACAGTTTTACGCTTTGCGACAACGTATTAATGAGAGTCGTAATATCTAATACACTGCAGAAAAGAATATTAAAGGATTTGAATATGAGACACCCTGGAAAAAAATCGTATGAATACTTTGATGAGAAGCTACGTTTATTGGAAGAACATAGATGAAGACATTATGCAAATGGTAGAAAAATGTAAGGGTTTTATCTCTAGCTGCCAGGGCACCCCAATGATACAAAAACCTTGGCCGAAAACTGATCGACCATGGTCGAGGATCCACGTAGATTATGCGGGACCTATAGACGGATATCATTATCTAATCACAGACAGCTACAGCAAGTGACCGGAAGTATTTCGCTATAAGTCACATTTTTTTTTTCTTTTTTTGAAATCTTTAACTTTTTTTTTTTTTTTTTTGTTCTCAATTGGAGTAGATAGACTAAACTATCGCCCGGTTCACACTCCACCCACATCTATTGAACAGGTGAAGAGGCTTATCCCTTGTTTCCTGTTTAGGATGCGGTTTCCGGTTTTTCTTTTCTAATCTTCTCACTGTTTTTTCAATTGGAGTAGGTAGACTAAACTATCGCCCGGTTCACACTCCACCCACGTCTATTGAACAGGTGAAGAGGCTCATCCCTTGTTTCCTGTTTAGGATGCGGTTTCCTGTTTTTCTCTTTTCTAATCTTCTCACTCTTATGTAGCCCCCTGCACATCAGTGGCGTTACCGCCTTGCTTGGGGTGATATGATTAAAAAAAAAAAAAATAAGAATCCAACGGCAGAAAACACAATTAACTGCCTACATAAACTGTACGCAAGGTTTGGTGTAGTGGATTGTCTGGTAACAGACAACGGAACACAATTCACGTCTACAGACTTCCAGGAGTTCTGTGAGATGCTCCAGGTAAACCACATAAAACACGTTCGAATGGACAAGCTGAGAGATTTGTTGACACCTTAAAAAGAGCATTGAAAAAGACATACGGTATACCCACAGAAAAAGCACTGCAACTGTTTCTACAAGGTTTATAGGATTACCCCAAATAATACACCATCAGGACTGTCACCAGCGGAGAAGATGTTTGCGAGAAAAATAAATTCTGCACACGAAAAATTACTACCAAAGCAAATCAAGAAACAGCCAACGTCATTCGTACCAAAGAGGACTTTCAGACCAGTCCTGCATCTTCTTCTCTCGCACTTCCCGCCTGTGGAACTCGCTTCCGGTATTCTTGCTTTCCTGACGGCTACAGCCTCCAGAAATTTAAATACAAAGTCAATACTCATCTACTAACCACTGGACTCTAGCTCTCTCCCCACCCCTGTATAACCCTCCCTTTCTCTCCACCTATGTATCTGTCATCGCACCTGCTTTCTCAGATTTCTATTGTTCCTTTCTAACTTGTTTGTACTCCTCACTCTTTTCTAATTAATCTTTTTACATTTATGTAGCCCCCTGCACATCAGTGGCGTTTCCGCCTTGCTCGGGGTGAAATGATTAAAAAAAAAAAAAAAAAAGGAGAAAGATTATAAAATGTTTAAAAACACCACGTCCTACTGTAAAGCCAGTACGATAACTAATCGGATAGCGAATAAGCGATACATAATTCAAGGCCCTAAATAAACGCACAGAAGGCACATAAATCAAATAAGGAAAAGGCGGTTGGAGGAAACCAACACGCCACCGCAAGAAGAAGAAACTATGGACACAATCTTTGGTACGTTCGAATTCCAAAGACTACCAAACAGTGATACTGATAAAAGAAAACCAGGAAGGAAGCGGAAGTTCACAGAACCATTGATGATAAATCATAAAAGAAAGATATTAAAACTCCCTACATAGAGAAAAAAAACTTGGGATAGGGTGTCATGGTGGCATCACCCATTCAACGGATTGAACTTTCCATCTACTACATATACTCTTCCTCGCGATATGTAGATAGTCTGAGATAACCAACACTGCTACCGTACGACTAGTGCGACTCCCAGGTCGAGGATTGAATTATAGTATTACTACCTAACCCGTATTTATCGTTCTACTAACAGTTCCAAGTATTTGTATTTTGCTGTTTAATATATATATTAAACTTGATATCTTCTATTTTAGTTGTTGTATCATTTTCTTGTTGGACTCTTAACCGTGTCCACGACAGATCAGTGCGATTATTTTTATATCATTATATAAATGGATTAGATTGCTTTACAGTTAAAATTAATGATAAATTTTGAACACATTTGAAGCATAGAAATGTGCGAAATGGCTTTCTTGATAGAGAATGAAGTAGAAACGTATAAAAATAAACTAAAGGACTAAGCAAAAAGATTAGATTAAATGTAGCAGGACTTAAAAGGCTTAACGTTTTGGGCTTAACTAAGCGCTTTATGCTTAGAAGCAACATTCTTACCATTACTAAGTGATTTTACTTGTACTGCTTCGATTTCACCTAACACACTATATTTGGCAGAAAGCACAAAACCCGCAGTTTAAACGTAGAACATTTCAGTATTTGATCTGAAGATACAAACACAAATTCAGTTTGTCAGTTGTACATTGAATATATATATATATATATATGTCATCCACATACAAGTCGGCTTCGCTGTATCTCAGTGTGGCTAGACTTCCACTTGCTTCCAGCCGGGATCGAAACTAGACCAATCTGGTGTCAGTCCCTAGACGCATGGAGCGAAAGAGGGAAAAATTTAGCGTGTTATATATAATATATATGCGGTGTATACACATGCCAGTCGCCGGGAGAACTCAATTCATTTCAAAAGTGTAACGCGTAATTCGCAAAAGTGGTAACTGTTTTTAAAATTTTCCTCTCTAGAGAGCTCAATCGTAATGAGAGTATATATATATATATATATATATATATATATATGCTAGAAAACCTTCTTTAAATCGTTTCTGCAAATATTGCAAATTTCTTGTTTCGCCTCGAAAATCGATACACTCCCTTCTCATCCGTTTTACATAATATTTAGCTCGTATCTGTATAATATCCATCTAGATAATATCAAGCTATAATACATATCCCATATTAAGTACACAAAAAGAAAAATAAAGTGGCGTTTGCAACATTAATTACTAAATAAATAAACAATAGAGAAAACTGGCAAAGTAAAAACCGAAAACATGATAAGAATAAATATACACTTCTAATTACGTAAAACGTAAGAAACCAATTGTATCAACGATAACATACAAACATCCTAGAAAATAAAATCAAAATACATTTGTATTTTGAGATGAGAGCGGTTACCGCATCTAAACGCGAAGGACAGGTTTGGTAGTATTAAACAAAGAGGAATTCTCAGACGATAAAAGTGGTCGTTCTCGCTGAACGTAGGCTGAAGACTAAAGAAAACATCAGGACCTTACTTGAGATGTGAGAAAACTATGATACATAAAGTTGTAATGCTTGCATCTAATAGTTTCTGCATCTGAGATAGTGCTAAACTTACTAGAATCGTGTTTGGGTAAATTAGAAATTTGAGAAGAATGAAGACTCTTCGAAGTAAGGCGTCTATAGGGTAAAAATAACCGGAGATTTGAGATAACTTCTCAGCCTGTAAAGATCATTGGTTGGACGAGGTCTTACTCAGACTCATTGAGAGAAATCAAGTACTACCCTACAATGCAATGTGTACTGATAGAGACGGATTTGACACACTTAGGCGATCGTGTCACTTTTCGATTTCTTACCGTCATAGGATAAGTAAATATAACGAACTAGGATTCTAATTCAGCTTTTCGGATTCTCATCCCGAGTTGTTAATTATTACACTATCCAAGCTTAAAGCAACTGGTATTACCAAGCGGTCAGCCATCTAGGTACTGACTAGGCACGACATTGCTTAACTTCGGTGATCGGAGAAAAACCGGTGTTTTAACTTGATATAGCCCTAAGCCCAAGAGAAAATATATCCTTTTAATAAGTAAATTTTTACAAGTATCACAACTTTTCATTATTAAACATCAGATATGTGGCGTGAACATGCATATACATAATATATGGAAAATAAGAAAGACTCCAAAATTATAACGAAACTATTCTTACCATAAATAAATACAATCATAATAATGAAATCATAGTAATGACGATCATATACATAACATGCAAACTTAAAAAATTCTTTGTGAAATTATCGACAAAAGGAAGGAAATTTCGTTGCACATTCGTATGAAGAAGCTTTAATTTCCGACTGAAATCTGTGGATGAGAACGAAGCTTCCGTTTGTTCTACTCATGCTCAATTTTTTCAGTTTTCTTCTTTGGTATTTTTGTTTTGTTTTTGCGAGTAACTCTGGAATATAATGCAGTCAGTCGTTTTCAATACAAAACTTGGAGAAATGTAGTATTCACGCAAAATATAAAAATAACAATTCAGAAGAAAAAAGCAGCAGAAATTAAATGCGGGCAAAACAGTTTCGTAAATTCCCGAATTCAATCATTGTACCTGACATCATTTTCTGCTATGAAAATAAAAAAGTATATATCCAAATTTGGGTTTGGTTGCTTGCTGAAGCTGGTCAGCGTGCAAGCTCAGATAAAACGCAAGGATTTCAAAAACTTTCAAAACAATTAGACGCTACCATTTTAAAAATCGGTGCAATTCACTTGTTTCTAGTTCTGTATGGTAATATGCTAGACTAATTCTTTTATATGCCAAATATTTTCAGAATCTAGGCGATCATAGCTCTTTATAATTTTCTGTCATTTGTAGCTCTAACCAATATATGTCACCTTACTAACGCCCCCAGTTCATGCCCTGCTCTTAATTTACAAAAGTTCGTTCGGTTATTTATTCGATGCTTACCTTTTCCCCTCTTGGATTCAATATATTCTGTGAGTGTCTAATTCTTTAATCTTTCTTTACTCATGATGCGTCTTATACTTTCTAACTGCTTCTGTTTCTAAGTACAAATATCCTCTGTTACACCCACTGTATTCTGAGTAGTCTTCTGTAGAGCCACAAGTCTGTTGCCTGAAGTTTCCTCTTCACCTGGGAGAAATTTTTCCAGATGTCATTGAAAAATAGGAGGGACTGATTTTATATAGCTGTTTTTTTAATCATATCACCCCGAGCAAGGCGGTAACGCCACCGATGTGCAGGGGGCTACGTAAGAGTGAAATGATTGGAAAAGAGAAAACCGGAAACCACATCCTAAGCAGGGAACAAGGGATGAGCCTCTTCGTCTGTTCAACAGACGTGGGTGGAGTGTAAACCGGGCGATAATTTAGTCTATCTACTTTAATTGAAAAAAAAGAGGAGTGAAAGGATTGGAAAAGGGAAAGCCGGAAACCACACCCTAAACAGGGAACAAGGGATGAGCCTCTTCACCTGTTCAATAGACGTGGGTGGAGTGTGAACCGGGCGATATTTTAGTCTCTGTTAGAGTAGATTTATATGTTAGAATATATTTTAATATATTACGTTGTCCGGCAAAAATATGATTGACAAAAATATTCGGCCACAGGTGGTGGCGCTGTAGTACAACATCGAAAGCAAAAAAAAAACAAAAAACAAAAAACACCTTAAGAAAGGAAAAAAGAAAAAGAACAACCAAGTAAAACAAAAAAGCAGTAAGGAATTGAGAGACTCTAAAAAGGAAATCTTTGAAAAAAAAAAGAACAAAAAATAACATTGTACGCTACTTTTTTAATTTTATTTTAGTAGTTAAAAATACATGAAGAAAGATATATAGGCCTTTTACGAGATGAAATCTCAAGTGTTTAAAGATTTTCTTCAGGGTATCACAAAGAAGTTTGTCGATGCCGCTAAGTCGATAACAAACTCGTTAAAAAACGAAGGGTAGCTCAAGCAAATCAGTTCTTTAGTTGGCAGGAGTCACGTCCAGTATGAGGCCCAGGGTGGAATGAATTAGCACTGGAACGAATGAATAAATAAATGAAAAATATAAAGGAACAAAATGTAACGCTAAAAACAGAGTTAATGTCTAACTGCAAAGGCAAGGGTACCGCCGTGGCAAAAGAGGCTATAAATTGGTTATGAGTCTGACTAGTATCTGAGGCGTGCAGAAAACTTAGTAAAAATAGGTGCAAGATAAATACTCTTGCGGTTATAAGTTTGTAATCACGCGTCTCGGGATGGTGATTTTCTAAGTGTAGCTTAGCTGTGGCATCAAACCAAAAATTATGGAGCACCTGGCTCGGTCTTAATTGTTCTAGCCTTAACCATTACACAACGTTGCGTCTCAGAATGTGTAGATTGACGAAATACTCAGTGGAATTAAAAAAAAGAAAGAATTTTTTCATGGAAATCGCTTTCGGGTCTGATTTATTAATATGCTTAACTGAAGAGACTAACTTCAAGTATACAGTGAAAAAAGTGTATATTTGCATGAAATTCATCATCATTTATCCATCACACCCAATAGTGCATAAGGCAGCAATGCTTTGTTGCTCTTTCTGTAACAAACTGTTTTTTACGGGGCATGGTTGTTAGCCCTGCACCCAACCCCCAAGCTAGGAGGACCGATGGACCATTCTTGGTCCTTACGTTTACAGCACTGGGTATTCCCAAATGGTCACTCATTTAAGTACTGACCAGGCTCGATGTTGCTTAACTTCGGTGATCGGACGGGAACCGGTGCCTTCAACACGACATAGCTGTAGACGGTGCATGGAATTAATAAGGAAGAAATAGGCGCACAATTAAAGGAAGTAGAAATGTGGGAAGGGTGTCACCTCTGATATTGATATTTTTTACATTTGTTTGTATGTATTGTTCTGCTTTATTGGTTCATTTTTGTGCTCATGCCAAAAAGAGAGAGATGCGATAAAGATATTTTTGAAAATAAAAAAAAAGTTTTTTTTTATGTTATTATATATGTTTTTGTACAATTGCTTTGGTTGAGTGGAGTGGTAGGGTGGAGGAGAGATGCATTTAAAATGTTCATATGTGAATATTTTGAAAAATGACATATGACTGTACATAACATATTACCTTGGCTGGTAAAAATATGATTGATAAATATATGGCGGTGAGGTGTAACACAGGCGATAGCCGACAAAGATATGATTGACAAACATATCCGACCGCGGATGGTGGCGGTGAGGTACGACATCAAAGGCTGAAAACACAGGTGTCAACCGGCTGGAAAGGTGATACCCGGAGAATATGATTGACAGATGTATCTGGCCGTAGGTAAAGTTTAATTAAGCTACAACCCACAAAAGCAAAAATGAGAGGGAATTTTGGGTTATATAAGTCTTGGGTTTCTGGCCGAAGACAGAACAGAAGACGGAGAGAGAGAGAGGGGGAGAGAGAGAGAGTGGGAGAGTGTGTGTATGTTTCTATGTGTGTGTGTGTGTGTGTGAGAGAGAGAGAGAGAGAAAGGGAGAGATAATGAGAGAGAAGACAAAGATCCACGCTTACTAAAGAAGGAGAAAGTGGCTAACGACTCCTCGAGAAAGCTTGCCTTTTTACGGTTTATCGACTATTTACAGTTTAATTAAAGCCAGGAAATATTTTTAGGTTGTAATATGTTTTAAGTTATGCTGATTTAGTGATATAAGTCATAATAATTGCCCCATAACTGTAGAGAGAAGATGTAGATTCATATCTTTTCCAAGAGTATTTACTGCATGTAAATATAACTAAACCGACTGAAATTGGAAAGTAGGTTCCACGATTTCCAATTTTGAGTCGTTATCCATTATACGCTTGCATATCCAAGCTTATAGGATTTGATGTTTTCAAGTGGTTCTCCATCTAAGTATTGACTCAATATGTCTTAACTTCGGTGATCCTATAAAACCGGTGCTTCAAAGTGATAGGGCTGTAAACCTGCATTACGTATGTTATCACATCATTTAGATAAGCGTTTAATATTGACTGATATTGTTATATTACTCAGGAAAATGACGTCTTAACAGACAAAGACATAAAAAATATATATAAAAATATAAACTTATAGTTTTATTTTTCGCTGATGACGGTTGTGTGGAGGAGGAGGGTAGCTGGGGAGAGATAACGCACCCGTAAGAGTTGTCGAGGAGTCATTAGCCACTTTCTGCTTCAGTCAGCGTGGCTCTCGCCTTCTCTCTCACACACGAACATATACATGCACACGAACACACGTATGTATGCATATACATACATACATACATACATACATACATAGATATTATTATACATAAATGCATGGATGCATACATAGATAATTACTTTTAATTAAAAATGATGCCTTTATTTTTTCCAGTATTTTTTATTGCTACCTTTCCAGGCCATCGAAACAAATACATTGTAATGTCTTATCGTTATCTTTAAAGGCTGAGCGAATGAAACAAGTTTTCTCATAAAGAACATGTAAGCATTATTTGATTGTATTTCATCTTATTTAATTGCCATCAAGGATTTTGCCATCAAGGATTTTGGTTTGACAATGCGATAAAATTAGCCAAGCCATTCAATTCGATGTGTTGCTATCTTTAAATGCTAAGAATATCATGGACATGGCTTTTGAGCAACAAATAAGTTTTAAGAAAAGTATAAACTACAAGGAAACTATATTTAGAGTCTGAATGAGATTGTTGCCATTTGGGGAATACGCAAGGAGAAAAATATGGCATAAGGAAATTAAAACTTACAGGACACAGTGAAAGCAAGTGAATCAGGGAGAAACGAATCTGTGTTACTGGATAGTAGAACAAGGAAATGGGTGTGTATTACGTTCACGTTTACGCATATGCTTTTTGGAAATGCATCTTTTCTCACAGTACCTATGGGTTAAATAACATGGTATACGGGACTTTCTAGTCTTAGGTTGTAACTTGTCTAAGAAAAAAATACAATAGAAAACCGCAAAGATATTACAACTCTCTGAAAAAGAAATGAAATATGCTGATGACCATAATCTTCAACATAGTGAAGTGACGTAGTAGTTTAAAAACATTTGAATTATGAAAAGTAGTAGTAAGGTAATGTTTGTTGAACAATGTTTTTGAGGGAACTGCCTTCATCTGTTGTATAATAGATAACATAAATACCACATTTATTGCATAGCTGTATGCTAAAATTTAAGTGTTATTTTACGAGACTACATGGTAGTGTGTCTGATTAGAATAGCAGCAACTGTCGTTCTTTTTAAATACATTACCGCTGTAACGTTGATAAATCTCAATGCTGGATTGATTTTTTATAATCAGGTGTTCTTTTTGCAGCTGAGGCATTCATGTGCAAGTAAAATTAAAGATCCTGAAAGTCTCAGAATGTGTTGAAAGTATAAGATGAGAAATGAAGATAAAAATGGGTTGAGTTAATTTTGTACAAATCAGTAAGAAGGCATTCCACTATTTACTTCCAACAAAATTTAATGTAATGCTACCGTTTCTTTGTTTCCATCCATCAGCACATTAATCTTCCTTTCGTTTTTTTTCCCTATTCCTCATTCTTACTTTCTTGCTTTTTCCGAGCTGCAAAGCAAACCTTTGATTATTCTCCTTTGGCAACAATTCCTTTTTATAACCTTTGAAATAAAGCTTTGATGATACTAATAGATAATAGTTGACGAAATCGAAGCCTAACCAAATATACGATCAATATACCCCTACCTTTTCCAGTGTAATTGTTCTCTCTTAATGTTTCCATCTTTTATTTTTATGACCGTTAGACTTTTTTTCTGGTTTTCGAAATTATTATTTTCTTTTGTATTGTCTGATAATTTAGGCGGCAAACCTTTCACAAATACGAATATATTACTAATAAAAAATGAGGTAGTCATTAAAGTGGAAAACAATGGCCATAAAACAATTCAAGCTCAAATTTCTTTTAAGAAAGGCGTACTTTAATCGGTAAAGAAAATAAAGGTGATAATGACATTTAACAATACGAACAGTAACCGTTGCGAGTGAAGAATCATTTGAAAATAGTTCGTATTTATCTGTGAGTTTGATGCTACATTATGAAGAAGAACATTCATTAAACGATTGTGCTTACGTGGCTATCGTCAGAGTCAAGTCGGTTCTGGCTTTAATGTCAGATCTTCCTCGCACAGGTAGATTCCATATAATAATTTAAGGCCTACACACATTTTTGCAATGACATAAATAACACACACACACACACACACACACACACACACACACACACACACACACACACACACACACAGGTAATCATTAATCATTAAGCAACACTGCAAACACTAAAAAACATGCATTCAATTAATTTAACAAAAATTCTTACAAAAACACATGATTAAATGAGGATAGATTTAACATTGAGTTGCCTTAGATAAAATCACAGATATTAACGTTAGGATGCAGAAAAATAATGTTATTGAAGAAGAAAGAATTGATAAATATTTATTGATGAAATTCACGATTTATGTAAGTAATATACGTCAACTCTATATGACATTAGTAATGTGACTGACACTCAATAAAATAACGATTTCTTCTTACATATATCTAGGATATACGTTGTTTACTGACTGACGGTTGATGTTCTCTTACGCATCTCTCACAAGCACGGTTTTTCAACACCGGCAATAGACATAGAAGCAACATTGATATCATTACCGGAGCAATTGCAGTGGAGTAGATCGACCATGTGTCCACTGTTCAATTTAGTCTTTCAACCTAGCGTGTTAGTAACGAAAACATGCTGAGGGGGCAACTTATTAAATCAGAATTTGAACTGAAATTCCAACTCGTTTCGCCGATTCTGCGTACTGTACGGATAGTCATCACACACACTATATCCCTCTCTTGTGGTGATACCGACCGAGCTAAAGCGAAACTGGATGTTGGCTCTATGCCGACCAGAAAGCGAATGAATAAAACTCGTCGTGCGCATCCGAGTTTGCGCAGATGTTCCGGTTGAAAAATAAAAATTAATCAAATATTAAATTTCCATTTCGCGAGCCTACGCGAATTTTATTTACCAGCCAATGGGAAGCCCAGAATCAAATTCAAGTATGAAATTCCAAACGAGCTTCTGATCTAAAAGGCAGATATAAAAAGCGGAGACAAAGCATCGTCAGACAGACCGGCGGAGACGGACGAGCTGATTGGTTTCTCCTTTGACTTAAGTCGAGCGGCTACTATGCTAACCTCTTTCTTTCTCCCTGTCTCAAAAGCACTTATTGACTTCAGGAGTGACCTCTTCAAAGACATTCCACACAAACCAACTTACTGACTTACTGACCTTAGAAGTGGCAACTTCAAAATGAACATCCCTTACCTACAAGACGCTTCCACACTCCTAAGCCTTTTATCTTTTTCAGCATTATATTTTCTATGAACATTCTAACCTCCGTTGGACCTTTATTTCAAGTGTTGCTTTAATTGTAAAACATTAATTGACATATGTATATATATAAAATTTATTTTATACGCAAATTGCCTTTCTTGATTTTATAATCATTATATGAATTATAGTAGGTTATCGTCCCACAAGGCCAAATTCCGTTAACCTGCAACGGTATACTATTACCCTTCACTATAACGAAAGCCTACTTCGACTAGAACAGAATAAGAGAAGATATACCCGCTATACTCTCACTCACTTTATATATGTGTAGGCTATTATATATACATATATATATATATAAATATATATATTAGTCATCTACATACAAGCCTGTTTCGCTGTATCACAGCTCATCACTGTGGCTAGACGCATCCGCTTGCTTCTGGCCGGGATCGAAACTCGACCGATTTGGTGTCAGGCGGAGTCGCTACTCCCTAAGCCATTGACGCATGGAATTAGAGAATGGAAATTTTAACGTGTTGTATATAAGCAGTGTATACATACGCTAGTCACCGAAAGAACTATTTTCATTTCTGAAGAGTCACGCATATATATATATATATATGTGTGTGTGTGTGTGTGTGTGTGTGTGTGTGTGCATGTGTGTGTGCGTGTGTGTGTGTGTGTATGTGTGTGTGTGTGTGTCCGTGTGGGAGCATCGACAGAGGTATAACTATAAGTCTGTAATCTAATAATGATGAAAAGAATGTACACAAAAATATTCATTTCAAACATAATCTTAGTCACTTAACGCACTTAATCCAGTAAGGAATTTAATCTCCTGCATTTCTTCTGAACTGTCTTCTTACTTAAGTTGGTGAATGCTATGATAATCCTTACTTTCAGTTTATCTTTGGTGTTGTAAAACTTTTCGTTAGTATCTCGCTCAACTGCACTCCATAGATAATAAGGAAGAGAGATGCAGTCTGTGGAGTTAGCTGGTCAGATGTAAGGGGTGATATAGTCTCGAAAATCGTCTCTAAGCCATGAATGGGTTTTCCTGCTTGTGTGGCATGTGCAGAATCCTCTTACGAGATACAAGCTTTTCTAGTATCCACCCTCTTGATTTAGGACAGTACTACCTCCTCAAGGTACCTGATGAATACTTTCGTGTTGCGTTTGTGGCACCGTGTAAAGATGAATGGGAGCACAACGTGGCCATCATTAGTGATCACTACAATCACCAATATGATGACTGGGTATATCATTTGTAAATCTTATGCACTGTTTTGAGATCATCGCTCAGACACTTTGAAATGTTTGTATTTGAATTTCCGGCGCGATAGCCAGGCAGTATAGCATACAGTTTCCAAATTTCCAACGGAATTAATTGTATCATAGTGCACTTTTTCTCACATAATGAGTCCAACTGATCCTATTATAGCGTACAGTTGACAAAATCAAAAACAAACAACGCTCATTAGCGAAATTAAATATATAAAATGGCAACAATTTACGCATCACACCCTGTATGTGTGGGCACGCGGCATAGTTTCCTATTGCATTTTGATGTGTTACGAGCCAAAATTATTCTGAATCACTTAACCACTTGGGTTGTTTCTGGATTGACTAATTTTTTACTAAGATTTTTCCATGAACCTTAAAATAATTTTAGCGATTTTTCAGTAAAACATATTTTGTATCATCTATTGAACAAAGTTCACGTAATTTTTTTTATTTTAATTTTTTAGTTTCTTTACTATTGCTTGAACTGATGCAACAATTCAAAAGGGTTTTCAGTCATAGACCATAGCTAAAAAACAAGTGTTAAATATACATTCGCGTTTCAAACGTGGTGAAATTTTACCTAAAGAACAGTTATGATCTGGTCGGCTTACAACAGGCCAAGGTTATGAACATATTAAAAAAAATTTTTTTACGCAATCAATAACGATTGTCGTCAGACTATTGATGAAATATTTTATATGATCGCTTCGTCTTTGACTTCATAACAGCCAATGAATAACAAAAGATTTGAGAATGGAACGTATTTCTGCAAGATTCGTGCTTTGTTTCACTATAGATGATAACAACAACCGGCTATAACTATTCAGAATTTACAGACAGAAGTTAGAAATGAATCAAAGATGCTTTTTAAAATTGAGACCAGTGTCGAGTGTGGATACAACTGTTGTGGCCATTAAATGAAACAAGATTCAAGCCAAGGAAACCAGAATTAACAAAGACGGAAGAATATGTCGTGGGTGCAAACTAATGTTAAACTTGTATTTTTATTTGCTTTCAATGATAACATGCACATGATGTTGTTTTATTTTGATTTGTACCTTCATTTGATTTAATTTTATTTCTTACACGGCTTTTGAAATTGGGACAGAAAGACACAAATTTCATCGATTCAGGAAAGAACGCAATATCTTTTTATGGAGGAGTTTAAAAATACAAGTGATAAAAGAATGTTAATTATCGCTGGCACATTTTTTTACATGAAAGAGAGGTAAAGTTACCAGGAAAATATCATTTTTCACTCATCCCCTTAAAGAAGATATGAACCATACTCACCCTTCATTCTTTTACATGGACAGTTATTTTAATCGGAAGAATTGAAATCTCTAGACAAAAGAAAGTGTTTGGATGTATGAAGAACTGGACAATACATCATCTCTTATTTTTATTAAATTTCGAAGAAATTGATGTGAAATGTCTGCGCTTATGATTTTTTTTATCATTTACAAGCACATTTTATCAGTTAGGTTTTATTGCGTGTATCTACATGGACACAAACATATATCTATCTTTTATTGTCATATCATAATCAACTACCGAATCACATTTGTAAATTTCCAACAGCAACACATTTAACCTTATCTCATTGTACACACCATTTTGGTCGTTTCTATCCCAAGGCTCTAATCTGAACTATTTAAAAATATTTACTTTTGTCGACATCTATGTTTTATCATCCGTCTGTCTGTCTCCACACACACACACACACACACACACACACATATATAAATATATTGGGTGTATTCGGACAGTAACTTCTCGTTCCTACAAGTTTTGTTAAAGACTAATGTTTTTCTATATTTAGGACTATTTTTGCTGTTTTTAAGAAAATTTGAATATAAATCATCGAATGTGTGTGTACTTTCATCTTCAAATACTATTGTTAAAGTGCTTTTTTGTTGAGCTTTCCTTAAATCAGTTCCATTTTTTTATCAACTATGCCATCTACAGTGGTCATGTAGGATTTTGACGTATCACAACTTCTAGCAGCAGTTCTAGGTGTATTATTTTATTGTTCATTTTGATGCTTATCTATCTATCTATCTATCTATCTATCTATTTTGACAGAAATTTCTCTTTTATACAAGTTTAATTAAAGATGACTTAAAAAATACTGTAAGTAAGCTTTTTATAACATGTTTGTTGCATTCGTGCAAATGTTTTATTTTCTGTACAGTCTGTAAAATGTTTGTGCGCTTTCGGTTATTCTATTAGTCATTATCAAGGATTTTTTCATTTTTAGCTGAATATAAAGATGTTATAGTCAGAAATTGAGGACTAATATTACTTATGAATTTACAGGACCTTTAAGGAACTGTGTTACTGATCAAATCAAATTTATGAATTATTATACTAGGCGTAAGACTACATGCTTTTCAAGAAACTAACATTATTCTTCTTCATGTGCCACGTCCTGTCAGGACTTTGATTGTGGCCATCAATGACGAATCCTAGCATTTTCCTTTCTGTGTCTGCTACCAGCACCGTGTTATCAGCGTATCTGATATTGTTGAGATTGTGGCCGTCAATGACGAATCATGGCAAGGATTTTGTTTTTCTTCGCTCTACAGGTTGAAAAGTTCCGGTGATAAAGCACATCCTTGTCTTACGCCCCTTTTTATTTTTGCAGACCTGCTGAGTTCACTTCTTATTCGTACACAAGAGTTTTGCTGCCAATATAGATTCTTGATTATCCTAACGTCTCTTCTAAAAATGTGGAGGTTGTCGAGCATCTCTATGAAGTCATTGTGTCGTAATTTGTTGAATGCCTTCTGAGTATGAATATCGCATCTCTCATTCCGGTATCTTTAACGAACACATATTGTTCTTGTCCTATCTCTAGGCCGACTCTGCTCTTCATCAGAATCCGGATGATGAGTTTTGTGATATGGCTCATTAAACTGATTATTCGATGGAGCTCACATTTTTTTGCACCTGGCTTCTTAGGTAGAGTTATGAAGATTGACCTGCTTAGGCCCTTCGGTATATTGCCGCTGTTGTAGGTTTTGTTTATTATTTCTGTTTGTCTACGCCTATGTCTTCTAGGGACATTGACATCACTATTACAATCCCGCCTCTTCAATGTTGCCATTGCTGATTTCAATTCGATTTTTAATATTTCTGGTTTATCCGTAATTTTGAGCCTTGTTGGTTGGTTTCCCTTGTTGTGGAAGAGACCTCCGATGTCAGTCAGTTTAGGTGCCATACGTGATACACGCTTGGGCGATCATGTCTCGAAAGAGACATGACTGACTGGGCAGAAGATTATCCCGCAGTAGGTTGCCATTGCTTTCTGCGGTAGACTGGTTGCCGACCAAGGCTATAGAACCCAATCTGTCCTGCTATTTAACCCATAACTGGAAGGAATAGACGGATTAATACCTTTCCAAGGGTATTTGCGCGTAAGTGAATACAATGGATTCAACTGGAATTCGAACTCGGCTCCCCGGTTTCTCATTCCGAGCCGATATCCACTGTACCACAAAGCACATCCTCCGATGTACTCGTCCCATTTCAGAAGATTTTTTTTCTTTTTCTAATATTAGTATGGCATTCTTTGCTATTATACATCCTGTTTCTGAGCATGTCCTTTTCCTGTTAGTTCATTTATTTTGAATGCATGTCTCCATTATTGGTTGTGCTTAGTCTCTCTAGTTCGGCGAATGTGTCGTTGAGCCATCTTTCTTTAGCTTGTCTACATTTGCTCCGTATTTCCCTGTTTAGTCTTTTGTATTCCGTTCCATATCTTGGCGTCGTTTTCTGTCTCTTTTACATCAGGTCAAGAATCTCTTTGGTGATCCACTCGTTTTTCTTCCGGCGAGTATTGGAATGGTGTCTTTCGCTGATATATCCCTCATAACTTATCTCAATTAGAACCTATTTACACACACGTAAACCTGCCAATCTCTGTCCGCTACATATTGTAGCAAACACGACCATAATAGCTCCACATATAAGGCATACATATACCCAGGCTACTTGAGTAGGGTACATTTGTAGAAACTAATATTTTTTCCACAAACCGCTACCTCTTCTTTCTCAATATATGAAATAATCTAGTTAATTCAGAAAGTTTTCAGTCACTCTCTACTGCCTAAAATATATTGCGAGAACTTCTATAACTCCAAGTCGAGAACGATATAGCAAACATTGATTAAAGATTTTTATATTGTTTATTGCTTTCTGTTTGACGCGTGTTTGCTAATTTTATTGCTATAAATCCCTTTCTTATATATATATATATATATATATATATATATATATATATATCCGAGTGAATAGGGAACGAAGAAAATTTTACAACGTCCAAAACATTAATTTAAAACCGTGCTCGATATATATATATATATGGAGAGAAAGAGAGAGAGAGAGCCATGAATATTTATTATAAATGATATTTTAGAACATTCACAATTTTTATTTTATATATCCACTACAAATTGTACATTTTGTTTCAGCATTGGATTTCCAATATTACATCAGGTGGTGTGGAAAGGAATAGAAGACCTCTTTTCTTATATTTAGGAGTTGTGTGTGGGATGTTGGTCGGGGTTAACGATAAGGGAATAAAGCTTGTAGATTGTCCGTTAAAATTTTGAAGAAAGTGGAGTAGGTAGGGGATATATTTGATTCATGAAAGTGTGTTTATGATCCTGGCTAGTCTTTATAGTGTGGTTTTATTAGAGGAGGAGAATAAGGAGGTGTAAAGGGTGGAAAAGGAAGGAATTGGACCTATCTTTAATGTTTATTAGTACAACTATAGAATATTTTGTATTTAAGCACAGTTTTATAATAAATCTAATTTTGTATATTTAACCTTAATTTGGAATTTAGGAAATTACTTTTTTCTATAAAACTTTAAATTAGATTTGATTATATTTCGTGGTGTGTAATAGGTAAAATTTGATATAAGAGGGTTGTTAGTACTATAAAGCTTTATCTTCTCTATAGGGTTTTTGGCTAGTGCAGTATTTTTCAGCATGATTGCAAGGTTAGTTCTTTATATATATATATATATATATATATATATATGTGTGTGTGTGTGTGTGTGTGTGTGTCTGTGTCGGTGTTTGTGCCTATAAAAAATCCCTGAAATTTAAATCCTAAAATACTAATCAGCACTAATAAAGAAGTAATTAATTAAGAATCATAGTAAGATATACACTACTGATCAAAATTTTTAGACCACTTAAAAATCTTTGAAAAAAAATATTTATTATGGATAGATTTTAAACTCCTCCCACTTAAGGTTACCAATACTACAATCTAAAAAGTTATGGAAACAAAAAGCTATATTCCAAACATTTTATTTAGAAATTTACATTTTTATAGAATGAGGTAATTTACACATGATCAAAATTATAAGACCAGAGACAAAATTTTACGAAATTGTACAAAAAGTGTATGAAAACATTCAACAACCAAATTTAATAATGAGTTCTACCTCCACTGCTTTTGATGACTTCAAAAATTCTGTCGGGCATGCTAGAAATAAGCGTTTCCATTAAGGTGCGGTGGATGTTGCTCCAGCTTCTGAAGATGGCTTCACGAAGTTCATTTTTTGTTGAATATTGTTTGCCATTTCGATAAACATCTCTTGTCATCCATCCTCAAACATTTTCAATTGGGTTCAAGTCTGGTGAGCATGCAGGATGTCCCAAGAGATGGACCCCATTTTCTTGTAGAAAGATCAAGGTCCGTCTTGCAGCGTGGATTGCAGCATTATTCTATTGGAATAACCATCCATCTACACACAAACGATGGCCCTCCGTCATCAAAGCTGTTTGACAACCCTGCACCACCTGGAGCTCTATCGTCCCTCTGTAAGAAAAGGCACCCCATACTATTAAGGACTCTCTACCACAATGACGTGTGGAGAAAATTTCAGGAGGTATTGTTATGTTATACTAATATCATTGGAAGCCATCAGGAGAATCGAGATTGAATTTTTTCTCATCAGAAAACAGGACTTTCTTCCACTTCTCAACGTCCCATTTTTGGTATTCACAATCAAACTTTAAGTAGTCCAGCTTGTGACGTGGAAGCAGCCGAGGAATTTGCTTACGCTTTTTATTTACCATGCCTTTTTGTTTTAAGTGTCGTCTGATGGTTACGGGACTGCAATGAGCATCTGTGACTGCCTTAATTTGACTAGAAGAAAGTCCCGTCTCTTTCACAACAACCCATCTTATTCTCTTACTCAATGCAGGAGAAAATTTTTGGGGCCTACCAGAGGATTTTGCTTTTCCATAATTCTCACTGTTCTTTAGAAAGTTGCAAATCACAGTTTTACTGCGATTTACCTTAGCTGCGATTGCCCGCTGTGACAAACCTTGCTTATGGAATTCTAGAATTCGAGAACGCTCAACTTTGTGATTGCTAATCTCTAATTGAACTAAAAACATTGGAATTACCATAAATCTAACAATTTATACCCCTGGCCTTATAATTTTGATGATGCGTAAATCGCCTCATTTTATAAAAATGTAAATTTCCAAATAAAATGTTTGGAATGTAGCTTTTTGTTTCCATAACCTTTTAGATTGTAGTATTGGTAAACTTAAGTGGTAGATATCTGTAAAAAAAATCTATTTTGAAAGATTTTTAAGTGGTCTTAAATTTTTGATCAGGAGTGTATAGTCGCCCACGTCCGGAGAAACACGGCACATAAAAAAGTAATTCATATTAACTATTGACGTAGATTTTTTTAAATCTATGATCCTCTCTGTACAAGACCCGGGGGCACTCACGGTAAATAGTTATTTTGCTGAGAAATTTAGATAGATAAGAGGGAAAGATAGTAGTTCACTTTAGACTTGGAAAGATCAAAATTATAATAATCGGAGAAACATCATCTTGAGAGTTTTTCCATAGGGCCGTGGTTCGCGAGAGGTTTTTTGAGTGAACTTATTCTTTGCCGACAAAATACGCGGGGAGTTTGGGTGGTTTGATATTATATAAGTGGCATGTTATGTCGTAGCCGGTAAGTTCAGGCCTGGTGAAACCAGATAATGCAGTTTATACGAACACTTTCCATGGTAGTAGCGATAGATCAGTGATAGACACTTTACATCCCGCCTCTCTCTCTATCTCTCTCTCTCTCTCTCTCTCTATATATATATATATATATATATATATAAAATAATTATATATATATAAATATAATATATATATATATATATATATATATATAAATTGTACATTTGGGTATATGTGTGTATGCATACATATGTACGGATATGTATGTTTAGCGGATTATGCGTGTATAAACGAAGAAATAAGCGTATATTCTGTATGGCTTTACAAATTTTAAATTAGTTTTATTATTCGAATATTATTTTTTCTTTCAAACTGGAAAAATAATTACAAAAATTCTTTTCTTCACTTCACACAAATTATTTTGTGTATTTTTTATATACCACTCGTGTGAATTAAATTAATATGGGCGAAACAGAAATACGTCTTCGTGTAATACTGTATGTAACACGTTGTTTTATGTCTGTGCATGAATTACAGTAATGTGTGTATAAATTATGCATGAACAGGGAGATCTAACTTGCTACTGTTGACTCTCGTAAAGCAAAATTTAGCTACATGCTTTTCTTTTTATGTGTCAACAACACTAAGCTTTTTTCCGAATTATCATATACCCGAATAAAAGAGTAAAATCCTGAGTAATCAATTAAAGGTTAGAATTTCTATTTTGTTCGTATAGTACAAAACTGATCAAAGGTTAACCGAAAGACTAAATCAGCGAACTAGCTTGATGGTATTCATAACGAAATATTAGCTCTTGATAAAAAAGTAGATTTATTAATCTGAGGTTTATCGGTTAATAAACATTTTCCAAACATTTAAGTATCCATTCTAATGAGGGAAAACATTGTTGATCATATTCTAACGTGATCCGGTCAGTGTACAACGAATGAGTTAGTTTCTAAAAAATTATTTTCCAGTGACGGTACTTAAATCTATTGTATTTTCTACAATCCTGAAAATTAGTTCCACACACACACACACTGTTTCAGCCAGAAGTTGTTATTGTTTATAATTACGATCACTTAATAGATTATCATCCTAGATCTCCCAAAGTGTATTCCACCTCAAATCATTGAATTCGAATTCCAAGCTGTACGACTGTAGGATTTTAGAAATAGGTTATAGTCGCTCTTCTGACAACTATGGTCGATCCAGTAATTAGCACAGAGAAAGAAGAGCATAGAACATTTCGGACTAGTTATAGGCTTCTATACCGACATTAAGCGGAAACAAGTCAAATCATGAAAAAAGAATCGAAGATAACGTCCTATATTTTATGATAAAAAGCGAACAAAAAAAGAGGAAGTTATGAGCCAAACTTGTTTTGCAGTCTTCCTTGATAAAAGTAAATGAGATCTACTCTTAAAGGCTGAAAAGAAATCGGCAAAGCAGGATGGCTTTTCATCGGAGATAATTCTAGGGTTATTTCTCTTTGCTACTTCGACTTGCTCTGTAATTGACATCTTCTAGCACGTTAATCTGATCATGTAAAAGACAATTATATGTTTATATTTGATTGAAGTACAATAATACTGTAATTGGATATGGAAGAGAATTGCGCATTCACATTTGTGATAAAAGAATTGGAAAAAGAATTTTGCTCTACAGGAAAGTAGCAATGGTGCTTGCTGAATATATATATATATATATATATATATATATATATATATATATATAATTGGTGAAAGGTTCCTTGCGAACCACTGCATGCAGTCCAATATGCAGGCTAATCAGCAAGTGTGTGAGGAAAAGGAGAACACCACTCTGCGCCCCCGTAAAATTATTTTCCCTCCATAATCATTTGTGAATATGATTTGAACTAATTTACATGTGAGAAAATACACTTCTGCCAATAGGGTCTGCTTGGCGACGATGATGACTGCTATTGGTTACGAGAGAAAATAATAATATCTACAAATAATGAGATTTTAAGATTTATTTCTGAATCAATTCAATTCTTCGTTTCTTTTTGGCAAATTCATTGATCATTTTGTTGCAAAGTGTATCAGCCTGCACTCTCTACCTTTATATTCTTCAAAAGATCTTTATACATGGAAATGAAAACCAAATTACTTGATCGCTATTTACCTTGAGAATACCTCATAATTATTTAAACGTTTTTTGTGAAGAAAATGCTCAAAATCAGACGTAGTAATTTGATTACTTCTGCCAGAGTTTGGTTTAGTTCAAGTACTCGTATTATGTCTGCGACTTCTTAGGTACTTCATGCTTGCTTTGAAAAATCTTCACCATAAACTTATATCAGCTCGCATTTCGATCCATCCAAATACAATATGTTTTTTTTATACATAATCACTCAAAAGTTGTTTTTCATTGTTTTGTAAGAAAAAAGTACGTAATTTTGCTTTAATCTTTCTCACAGTTCATTCAATTAACAGTTTCTGTTTTAACGAGACGTACACATATTTAAGAAGATATCAAAAATATTCCCCATGTGTTAAAACTTTAAAAAGTCAGTAAGATGTACTACTAAATCGTCAGACATTTCCAATATATTTTTCAGAACCGAATAATACTAATTTTTTGTTTAAATCTGCCGAATTATAAGTCGTTTGAATAGGCAAATCTTTGATTTCAGCCGTATGCAATAAAAATGATCAGCTCAGTAGAGAGTGCTGGCTTAATAAGGCTAAAGACAAGCAAAATAATTTCTGCTCTTCGGGTGGCTTTCTCTCCGTGACCCCACAACATTATTATTCTCTCTATCCACGGTCATATCCAAACTCCGAAAATAATATATTTGTAAATCCAGACAGAAAACACGGAGTGGAGCCCCGCAGACACTCCACCATATTCTGCAGCCAAGCCGTACACAGAAGTAATGCCCTTTATTCATTTGGATCTTGTCGTTCTGCTTGAAAGAGAACATGTGGTCTGGGCAGTGCACTGCCTCTATATACTATTGCCCAGGCATTTGACCTAAATTCTGACAAAACAGGGTGCAACTTTTATCTAGCAAGACAAATAGCTGCCTATTATATATATATATATATATATATATATATATATATATATATATATAATTATTAATAAGCTGCAAATATTTCGAGAAAATGTACAATTTTGTAGTAGTTATTTACATGTTCTATTGTAAAATTTTAATAATAAACATTTATTACTCTTTTTATATTGAGCCCTGTTTTAAATTAATGTTTTGAAGCTTGTAATTTTGATTCTTGGTTCTTTTACATTTGAATTTATATATATATATATATATATATATATATATATATATATATATGTGTGTGTGTGTGTGTGTGTGTGTGTATAAAGTGAACATGCAGCGGTGACAGTCTATTTCATGCTTAAACGTACTTCTTCAGGCCAAATATTTATTGTGCAAACACACCACAAAATCAAAATGAAGGAGATAGCTGATTCTCAATTGTCATTTTGATAACTTATCTAGCCTCAATCACTGACCAATTTTTCGTATATTGACCCTTTCACCAAAAGCATTTTATCCGCACAAAACTGTCTTACACAGCTACCATAATGCTACATTTGCTCTAATAATTCCTTCCTAATCCCATATAGTCTTTCTGGAGAGCAAGGTCGATAAGATTAAACAAATTATTTCTCCAAGGTTTATGAAATATATGTATTTACACAACTAAACAAAACGAGTAAGGAAAATCACCCACAGTCTAATCATAGCAGAGATAACAATTAACTAGAAGAATAATTCTAAAGGATTGATAAAAGTAATTCATGCACACTACTACAATCAATCAAGATGAGCGTTGTGGTGCAGTAGATATCGGCTCGGAACGAAAAATCAAAGACCCGAGTTCAAATTCCATTTGAATTCCTTGCATTCACTAACATGAAACTTCCCTTGGAAAGAAATTTATTTTTCCCTCCAGTTTTTGCTTAAATAACGAAGTAGATAGGATTCTATAGCTATGGTTGGCAACGAGTCTACCGCAGAAAGTAATGGCAACCTAAAAAATAATTTGCCCAGTCATGTTTCCTCGAAACATGATCACCCAAGCGTAATCACGTATGGCACTTTACTGACTGACAACAATTACTCACGCTTTTAGACACAGCAATTACGAAAAGTCACCCTCAAAATGAAAGAAATCCCGCAATTACCAGAGAACTATAATCTTTGTCACCTAAATGGGGAAGTGAAGGGGAATAAGCTGAAGATAAATGGACAAAAATAAAGGGGCCGATGAAAATCCATAACTTAGCTTAGTTAAACTCAGAGGATTAAACCAAAAGAAAAACGACCACAGCTAACCTCGAAATAGACTGTAATGAAAAATATCCAATCAGACAGCCAATATCCTAAAAACATAGCTCACTTTCAGATGCCATTCAAAATTAACACTTCTCGCAAACCAAACGCGAAACATTCAACCGCCTTTTGCCGAATTTCACTGAAGAGAGTTGCCTCTTTGCTGCTGACGAATTGATCTGGATAAAATGATGGGTTTCGACCTTATTTCATTCACTTCTATCATCGTACAGGGAGATCGATACAAGAGATTGATCCAGGAGCGAAAGTACGCATCGAAGCCGGCCAACATGAGAACAACTCCGAGAAAACGATGGTCAACACTATCAAATGCCTTGACCTGATCTAATTTGATCAATGCGGCTTTATTTTCGACTTATTCTAAATAAAACGTGTTTTAAATAGTCCTACATTTCACTGTTCGAGGCCAATGAAACTGCAAACGGTAGGCTAAGACCTCGGTTATAATTTTTATTTTTTATGCAACTATTAATCCACTCCTAGGTATTTAAACAACTTAATCAAACCTCTGGTGAAACGTTCGAGAACATTCCTGTTCTTTATACATTGATTAAATACTAGTGTGAGAATAAGGACAAACATTTCTGGCTGTCTCAAGTGTACCTCATAGAGGAGACCATCGAAATAAAATATCTGGAATGTGTTGACGTCTGTCTCTGTCGACAAGTTTTAACGAATGCCAGACATCTGTCTCTGTGATCGACCCTCAAACCTAGCTGCTTCTGTCGCAGATAATTTTTTTAATAGACCAGCTTTAATCGACCATCTTGGCAAGTTACACTTTTTAAAAAAGTCGATATATGCCTTCTTAAAGGCCAAAACAATTAATATATAATAATTATGAACAAAATGAAACATAAATAAACAAAATAAAATACAGAATAAAATACAAAAACTAAAACAAATTTTCAAGTCAAAAACAAGTTCACCGACTGATAATGCCCAACGCTAAATTTTAATATATAATTCAAATAAACAAAGAAAAAATACGGAAGTTAAAACAAACTTCAGTGTAAAAATGCACTAGAAACGAAAATAAAATAAAATCTGCCGAAGCAGAAAAAAAAGAAATTCACCTCCCCCCCAAAAAAAACAAAAAACAAAAATAACTGAAACAAATGTGTTAAAGCAAAAACTAATTTGTTTAACAAAATCCGTGTAACTAGTCCAAAGCTTGTCAATCTGAAAGAAAACTACACAGCAAGTGGCTGGTCATGTGCGATGTTTTGGCTCGATTATTTATTTATGTTAGCCTGTGATTCGATATAGGTAGATATATTGAATTATTCTAACGGTTATTATTTAGACGTTAACGGTTATGTTTCAAAGAATGCTAGGGGATATTGAGTGGATATAATTGTGGATCTGAATGACGTTTTGTGGCTATTTTATAGCCTTGTTAGATATTGATTGGTTTGTTATCTGTTGTTGATTTTGGTTATTATATTTACTTGTATTAATACGTGAATTTGTAGTTTATTAATTTGTCTATTATTTACTTAAATTATTTAGTTATTTATTGATTTCGATTAATTTGTTCTACTTATTTATTTATTTTTTTTTTTATAAGCGTTTCACTCCGAGCAAGGCATGTCACTGCCACTACTGTGCAGGGGGCTACGTAGAGTGGAGAAAGGCTGATTAAATATAGGAAATGACAGAGGGTAGGTGATAGGCGGGTGTGGATACCGAGAATGAGGGTTGGATAGATGAGAGTGTTGTGAGAATAGTTGGGAGTTAGTGTGATAGGAGGTGTCTATTGGCCATACATTTAAACACCTGGAGATTGTAACTGTCGGGAAAGCAGACTTGTGGAAGGGAGTTCCACAGGCGGGAAGCGCGAGAAAAGAAGCTGTTGGAGTAGAATTTACGGTTACATCTTATTTGTTTAACTGTAAAAGGGTGGGACCTAGTTGCTAATCTAGTATCTCGTGTAAATTCCTGCTTAGGCGGCACCAGTGATCTAAGCTCATCGGAGCAGAAGCCATGAAAATACTTGTAGAAGAGGCACAGGGAAGCTACATCACGCCGGTGTGAGAGCGGCTGCAGCCGTCTGCCAAGTCAGTATCAACCACGTTACAGATTCTCCTTTGTATTTTGTCAAGAGGTCCAAGGAGAGCAGCAGGGGCACCCGACCAGATATGGCAGCAATATTCAATACACGGGCGGATGGTAGATTTGTATATGTGCAGAATAGATTCAGGTGGGAAAAATTTCCGGGCCCTGCACAGGGAGCCCACTTTCATAGCAGCAGATTTGGCAATGGATTCAATATAGTCATTCCATTTGAGGTCCGCCGAGAGTGTAAGGCCAAGGAGGCGTAGTATTTTACTCTCTGGGAGGCTAGCCTGTCCCATACTAATGGGAGGTAGATGCGATTGTCTATGGTGGTTAGTTGATAACAGCTTTGTTTTGGAGGCATTGAAATTTACCAACCATTTCCTACCCCAGGTCACTACGGATTGTAGGACCCTTTCAAGTGCGGCAGCGAGGTTCACTTTGTCGTCCAGACCTGGTTTCTGATCGATGCGGGAGTAGATTGTTGTGTCGTCGGCATACATGCCAACTTGGGATCTAATGGTGTCGGGGAGATCATTAATGTAGATCAGAAAGAGCGTGGGACCTACGATAGAACCTTGAGGGACGCCCGCGTTCGTCTGGTAGTTTTGGGAGGCATGCCCATTTAATACCACCTTTAATGTGCGGTTAGAGAGGAAGGACTGGATGAGGTCAAACAGATGTCCAGTTATCCCATAGCTCCGCAGTTTGCACAAGAGGCCAGCATGCCAGACCCTGTCGAATGCTTTGGAGATATCCAAGGCAACGGTTCGGGCCTCATCATTCTTGTCGAGTGCCTGGTATATGTACTCGGTAATGGTCGTTAGCATATCAGCAGTAGACCTGGTGAAGCGAAACCCATACTGTTTGTCAGAGAGAAGCCCGTTGGTCATAAGATGCTGAATCACCTCGGCGTTGATAATGGCTTCGAAAACTTTGCCAAAGATTGGAAGGAGACTAATAGGACGGTAATTGGCGGGGTCTGAGGGTTCGCCAGAATTCTTAAATATAGGTACTACGCAGGAGGACTTCCAACAGGCAGGAAAGCAGGAAGCAGATAGGCAGAGGTTATAGAGTTTAGAGAGGACAGAGGAGAGTTCTGGGGCACATTTCTTCAGTACTATGACTGGGATTCCGTCACCGCCGCTCGCTTTGTGTGGGTCAAGTTGCGCAATTATCTTGGCGACCAGCGAGGGTGAAATGTGGACGTTATTTAGTTGAGCCTTAGTTCTGGGTGGGAAGTCTGGTGTAGGTATTCCTAACGAGTCCAGTGTCGAGTTGGTTGAGAATCTACGGGCAAAGCATTCAGCCTTGTCGGCTGGGGAGGTGAGAACTTCAAATTCATTGATTAGTGAGGGTATTGAAGTCTTGTTCCTGCTGAGCACGCTTTTGCAGAGACGCCAGTAATCTTTGGAGCCAAACTTAGAGGATGCTATGCGTTGCCTAATTCTGGTAGCAAACGCCCTCTTGGCTTCGTTCAGTACTTTTTTACACTTGTTCCGTGCTGAGGTGAAAAGGCGCCTGTTTTGGTTCGACGAGCAGCTTCAATAGAGCCGGAAGAAATGGTTACGGTGGGCAATAGCGGCCGAGCAAGCGGGTGAGAACCAGGGGGACGAATTTGGTTTTAGTTGGAATTTTCTGGCAGGGATAAAATCATCGATGCCAGAACCAAGTTAACCAAGTTGGGTTAACCAAGAGGAGACTTCGGAGGCACAGTCTTCGACAGGAAGATCAAAGACGTTGTTCCAGGGGACGTCGCAGAGGAAGTCCCTGAACGAGTCCCAGTCGGCTCTTTGGTAGCAGTATGATATTCTGCTGGTCTGGTTTTCTTGGGTAGAGTTAGTGCGGATTGATATGTTTACGGAGACTACGGCGTGGTCAGAGTTTCCGAGGGGGCAGAGTTGCCTGGTAGTGCAGGAGTCTGGGATGGAGGTAAAACAAAGGTCGAGTAAAGAGTCCCTTCCGTTAGGGTTTTTAGAGAAACGCGTGGGGAAGTCCACCACTTGCGTTAGAGCTTGGGCTATTGAAAAGTGCATGGTGCGGATCCCAGCAAGGTCGGTGGCTGAGTTTTCAAGCCACTTGGTGTGGCTGGCGTTAAAATCGCCAAACACAAATATATGGGCAGATGGGTGAGAAGAAATGGCCCTGTCGATGTTAGTCGAGATGCAGTCAAGTAACGTACAGCCAGAGGAGGAGGGGGAGCGGTAGAGGAAGAAGAGATAGATAACCGAGCTTAGAAGTGAGAGACGGAAGCACATGAAGGAATGATCAAGGGATTCAAGAGATGTGACCCTGGCTAGGGGGAGTTGTTCGCTGACATATACACCAAGCCCATGCATATGGACATTGGAGTCCTTTCTGAAGAGAGGAAGGTAACCAGGAACGAACAGCTCTGAAGAGGGGATAGAAGGGTCAAGGTTAGTCTCACATATAGCTAAGATATCGGGTGAGTTAGTTAGAAGGAAAGACTCTACACTATTAAAGTTACTGCGAATACCTCGTATATTTGTGAAGGTAACGCAGATAGGTTTGGGCGATTTACGACTAGCTGGTTTAGGCTATAAGCTCTATTTTTGATCTGAGTAATTTTAACCAATAAATAAGGCATACCTTCAAACTATATTTTTATAATAATAATAATAATAATAATAATAATAATAATAATAATATATAAATATGCGCATATTTTTCTACATTATTAACGTTATATTGTATTATAATTGTATAGTTGACTGAATAATTAGTATAATTTCGATTATATAGTAGTGTTGTGGTAATTGTGATTACAACGGATTGATTAACTATTATATGTTAAATATTTTTAATTTTCTTAATTTTTTAGATTCTAATTTCTTATCCTTTCACTGTTAATACGTAAAATTTATTGTTAAGTTAAATAATTAAGCTTAAGCAATTAAATTTAATTAGAATAATAAAGTTTATTTTTAAATTAAATAATTTATTTATTTATTTTTATTTATTTGTTTATGTAGTTACTTATTTATAATTTTTTTTTGCAATATATTTTTTTGCATTATTAACTTTATATTGTATTATAATTGTTTTGTTGACTGAATAATTAGCATAATTTTAATTATCTTGTGGTGTGGTGGTAATTGTGATCACAACGTACTCGTTAACTATTTTTTCTTAAATATTTTTAATTTTCTAATTTTTTTTAGACTCTAATTTTTTATCCTTTCACCGTTAATTTATAATATTTATTTTTTTATTTTTATTTTCTCATATCATCTTTTCTTTGAAATTTAATTTTTTCCTCTCTTCTTTCTTCTTCTTCCCCTTTCGTTTACGTTTACAAAACACCCTTTTTCTTCAATGTTATCTCTCTCACTCCCACCTTCTTTTTTAATTTTTCATTTTTTACTTTCCAAATCGACGTGTCAGCAGTCTGACTGACTTACGTAAAGTATCTTTGAGTTGATATCCGTTCTTACGCATGTTCTTTGATTATATGTAGTGTATGTGTGTGTATTCGTCTAACTGATGTAATGATCCATTTTTTCTTAAATTTTTAGTTTTAAGAGTGCGATGTTTATTTTTATTTCTGTTTTTGGTTTTTTCGGGGTCTTTATTTGTGAATTTCATTCGTGTAAAATTTTCTGTACAAAAAAGACTGAAGCTGAAGATGGTTCACATGGAATAGGCCTCTTCTTCCGTTTAACCATAGAATAACGTGTCTGTCTTAATTTTTACATATATATATGTGTCTGTGTGGGAGTTATCTTTGTTACCTTAAATAAAAATAAAAGAAGCAAGAAATATAATGGCACTTGAAGACGACAGACTGAATTCTTGAGCCAGGATATAAAGCTCGTTTCTGGTTCGCTCTCACAATCTTGCTACTTCTTCTCTGACGATTCTCAACGTCAGTATTTATGTTACGAGTCCACGTCATAATCTGGAGAGGTGTGCTCATTTCCGCAAAACTCGCCTTTTTTAAGATATGCACTTTTTTTTAATCGATACTTTGCCGACATAGGTCCACTTGCAATTTTTCAGTTGTATCACGTTTTTGCTTATCCTGGCATTACATAGTAATATTTGTTTTAAGAATAGGTACTTCAAAAATATCGTCAAGAGTGTCCATCAGGGAATTAAATTGTCCTGATTGCTTTTTCTGTGCATATTTAAATTACAATTATTTTATATGTCTTCTATGTCAAAATCGTCTAATGTGCATCGTACTACCAAGGCATCAAATATTTTTCCTTAATGCCAATTTTTCTTTGCGACCATAAAACTTAAAAAATTACCGCTGTTCTTTAATAATCTGGCAGTTACATTTTTTCTTATTTTTAGGCAGTGATTTGTCTAAAATGGATCACACTTTTCTAGCAAATATGAGCTCTTCAGGTGACATTTTTGCTTTTCTTAATGCCACTTTGAAGGTGTCCACAAACCGCTCAGCTTGATCATTTGATCTGGGATGATAATTCGGCGTCGTCATGTGTTCTCCAGCTTATTTTTTGCACAGATTAAAAAAACTCACTGTAAATTGAGTTTCCATTATCAGATACCACACAGCCATGTACTCCAAATTTTTCAAAAAGTTCGCGTAAAAATTTAATCGTTATTGTGGTAGTGGGTCGTTTACACCTGAGATTTTCGGGCCATTATGTGAAACTTTCGAAACAAAAAATATGAACCAAAGTTCGTATGTTTGTAGATTTTTTACGTATTTGTCAAACTTCTTGAAGCATGGGCACCTGCTTTCACTGTACTGTTTTCGAATTGATGGCCTATTACCACACATATGCCGTATTCACTTGCGTCTGACGCCACTATTATTTGTCGCTGCGGGTCTTAATGTATCAGTGATAATTCTAGAGTTAGTAGTTTTTAATTCCTTCAAAAGTTTTTGACTTTCCTCAGACAAGTTCCATTTCGTACATTTATTAAATAAATTTTTCAGAGGTGCTCGCAATTTGTAAATTTCTGATAACATAAATATTAGAATAATTTGAGAATACGAGTAATGTAACCATATTTGTAGAATAGCACTTGCTTTAGCGTGATCTGGTCTTCTTCCATTTCGTCGATTATCTGACCTAAATATTATCCATAAAGAATCGACATTGTCTAAAATACTTGTTGAATCACTTTTAACACATGTAATCTAAAATTATTTATAAATGGAACCTTGTCTGTGTGTTTGTGTGTGTGTGTGTGTGTGTGTGTGTGTATCCGTTACATGTAGACTCCGAAACGGCTGAACCGATTTTCTTGAAAATTTACACAGTTGTACTATAAGCGTCTGCGAGTGTTTTCAGCTAGGTTTTGTGTCGAGGTACCCCCGATAAATATTGATAATCGATAATCCAAAAATCGGGTTATAGAAGGAGTGGTCCGATTTTTTTTAATCAAATTTGATACACTCATAATCAAAGACATAAGAAACGATATTCAGAAGTTTCAATGTTGCTGTTCTTACAATAGTGCAGAAAATTGATAATATATATATATAAAAGGCAAGATGTTTGTGTGTGTCGGTTTATCTGCCTGTATGTTCTTTATACAAATCCACAATTTTTATCCGATTCTCACCAAAATTCACACAAATATTTTTTAGGTTGAGTCTGAACTCAGGACCATGGGTTAGTTTTAAAGCTTTTATTACACCCGAGCAACGCCGGGCTATACTGCTAGTCACTCAATTAGTCCCGAGCCTGACATATAAATAGCTCCACAAATAAAAAATCCGTATGATTTTTACGAAGTACTTACTTCAAATGGCATATGACAAAATTTGTGCCCAATCGGACTATTAGATTACAAATTACAGTTATTTAAGTAAAGCCACTCTTGCAGACTTTCGAAACAATGGAAAAATCTGAATTTTGTGTGTTGATAAAACATTGCTTTTTCATGAGAAAAATATTGTTGAAGCATTGACAAGTTATTTAAACACCGCTTTGATGGAAACAACGGTTCAGAGGTGGTATTCTGACTTTAAACGCTGTCATACAGACACAAATTATGCTGAACGCTCAGGTCACCTCAAATCGGCAGCTGTCCCGGAAAACACTAAAAAAATCTACAAACTCGTTTTGGCCAATCGTAAATTGAATTTGTGCGAGGTAGCAGAGAAGATAAACATATTAGAAGGCAGTGTATTCACTTTGCATGAAAATTTGTTAATGAGAAAGTTGTGTTTAAAGTGGGTGCTGCGTTTCTTCACATTGGATTACAAACAACAACGCATCGACGAGTCTGTGTATTGCTTGTAAGTTTTTCAACGCAACAAGAATGAGGTTTCGCGTAAATATGTGACAATAGATGAAACATGAATCTACCACTTTACTCTGGAGTCAAGTTTGCAGTCAGTATTTTGAGATGCGCAAGGTACTTTGTTCATCGATTATCTTGAGAAAAGAAGAACTATCAACAGTGAATATTTCATAGCGTTATTGGTTAGTCTAGAGTAAGAAATCACTAAAAACGGACACAAATGAAAAAGAAAAAAGTGAACTTTCACCAAGACAACGCACCGTGTCACTAATCGATCGCAACGGTGGCAAAACTACATAAACTGCACTTCGAATTGTTTCCTCATCCACTCTATTCTTCAGATTTGACCACCAGCGACTACCGGCTGTTTGCATATCTCAATAGAATGCTCCAGGGAAAGATATTTGTCTTCAATGAAGAAGTGATATCAGAAACTGAAGCGTATTTTGAAGCCAAAGATAAATCGTTATACAAAAAGGTCTCGAATTGTTAGAGAAATGTTAGAATCAGTGTATCATCCTAGAAGAAAACTATGTTAAATTATGATGTTGAAGTTTGAGCAAAAGTTTTTGTTTTATTATTTAGGCACAGGATTTATAGAGTGATGTGGTACGTGTTGTATTTTTGCAGCACAGCTTAAGTAAGTCATCTATAGCGACAGTACAGTTTAGTCCAGCCAACATAGTATCCATTATTTTCTGGATAATACCTGAGTATTGTATTACACTGAAGGATAATTTTTCTAAACTTGTAGAATCCTTCACGTATATTAATAGTCAAATACGTCTGACTTTGCTCATCTACTTCAATTTGAAGATATGCCTCAGAAACGTAAACTTAGAAAAAAGACCACCATTTAATTTAGTAAATATATACCTCTAGATTTGGCATAGAAAATACAGGTGGGAGGAAGCAGTCATTCAACCCAGTTGGAAAATCTGCACATAAACGAATTCTGTTATTTTTCTTTATAATATAAACCGCTGAAATGACCAATTTTACATTATCTATTTTTTCAATAACTCCACGGTTTTTTTAACCTATCACGTTCGGTGTTAACAAACACCAACACAACAAAAAGTTATATTTTGAAAAACTGGTATCATAGTTTCTTTCAATTTAAAAAAATGCCTTCGACTCCCAACTTCATTGAGAAAACATTCGTAAATTTATTTCTTAGCTTACTCTCTGTTTCTTACCTGTAATCTTTTTCTTCGTAGAACAATTAACTTTTCGCCAGAATGAATTAATCATCCAATTCCACAGTTCAAATAATTCTAGCCAATCGGCGCTAAGTAAATTCGAGTTGTTGTTTTTTAATACATATGCTTTTTTAGTTTAACCTTGCCAGAGAGATGTTACACGTAATTTTTCTAAGAAAAATTAATTTTTGACCTACATTTTTTCTTAAAGTTATGTCGGTTTTTGCGACTTTTAATTGCTACTTCTATTCCAAGTTTGTTCTTCAATAATTGTAATATCGCTATCAGCGTTTAATTGAAATCTTACCGTAGCGTTATCCATTTTTAATGTCACGAGTTTCGTTATTTAAACTTTCCAGTTTTCACACAGGTAGCAAAAGTTAATTCGTGTATTTCATTTGCTTTTCGACTTGGAGTGGCTTCGTTTGTTACCTGTTTTCTACAATTACAAAATTGTCTCTTTTTAAATGGACAGTTCCTTCTGAAATTAAGTATATCATAGCGATAGAATGGGTTAAGTGTGGCAGTATTTTTTTTTATTTGGGTACTACTGCATTTTTTTACAAATTACGTTTACTTCTGCCATGCCAATTTGTTTAATTTTTACTGTAACCTGTGCCTTTATACAGACCATTTTCTGGCACTCTTCCGAATTAAAGATCGTATTTCCGTATCATTGCCTGATGTTAGACATTTTACGAAGATGAGATCTGTCTGGGGAGAGTTCAGCCAGTTTTAATTTTTCAAACTCACCGTTGACTTTACCGGCATATGAGACAAAATGATTATCTTCGTTCTTAGTAAGGTTCATGCACTGCAAATGTGTATAAAAAAGTGAGTTCTTTTTAAAAATGTTTGATAATATCGACACTGATTCGTTAAAAAAACACTTTTTCTGAAATATTCAGCAAAATGAAATACAGATAGTTTTAATGTTCAGCAGGAAAGAATTTTTGTAACAGAAGACGGGATTTCTTTTCATCGACCAGCCATGATATTTGTATGGTCTCCTACTTACTGAAGTACTACAGACATATAATATTTTTTTCTAGGACATAATTTAATTAACGACTGTGTCCGGCGAAAATTAATTTGACGAACTGCATGTTCACTTCTTTTCCAAGATCTGTTGCATTTGTTGTAATAACATCTTCTGGAATTCTTGCTGTTGCTGAATAATTATCTTCAATTCTTTCATAGTGTAATATGTTCGCACAAGTAGTCATTAACGAGGAAGAAAAAGTATACACGTGTGCAGATGTGTACTCTTTTAAACTGCCGGCCATGGAAATGCTTGACAAATGTAACCTTAATATTTAGGCCATTTTTATCCTCTTTTCTTTGGTAGATCTTAGCGATGTTTGTCTTTTTTACTACCAGTTCATGTTCTACTATCTGTCAAAGATAAGCTTGTCAGGTAGATTAATCACTTTTTATTCTGCATTTCATACTTTTAATATATCTCGTGTCTTGTCGGTATCAAAATTTCAAATCTAGCTTTTTTCATTCTGTGATCTAGAAATTTCAAATACCTCTCGATTGTTTTAAGTAGATATGTCCTTTTTGTTTCAATTTTCCTTAAAGCTTTCTTGTTTCTCACATATTCCCTCTTTCATATTCTCAGGATTTTTATGTAAAACTACATCCCTATTACCCCTCGGTCTCGTCATTTATAAAGAAATTGTTCAGCATCCACTTCCATTCAAGAGGATTTGGGTTGTGCAGTTATGCGCACCTTTTCAAAAGTCAATTTAGCACGCACATCCATCGTTAACAACCATTTATGTCGATTGCAGCTTAATATTAAGACTTTAAATAAGTGCTCGCTGTTTACAAACAAACGTTGTTCCCTGAACTACGTGCGCGTAGTTTCAGATGATAACTCTTCTATAAGAAAGTACTGTAAAAATCTTGATATTTAGTGTATATCATTTAGCCAGAATGTAAACAACTTTGTTTTCATAGCGTTAAACATATCGGATTTCGTGCCAAAGAAAGTGTAGTTGCGGTAAATCTTATTGCACTAATTTATCCAAAAGAAATCTCCAGCTGAATCACACAGAATCACACCTTATAGATTTCACCCTCCTGATCTACAGAGGCACTACATCCTCGAAGCACTTAATTTAGGCCTCTGTGTTGAGTCTAAAGTCTTCACCAACAAATTCGGGAATTTTTTCTGATCAGAACATTCAGAGTGAGTTTTTTGATATGTCGTACCATTAGACTCGTCCAACTCTTTCCGAATCATCTGTACTGTTCTCAGATTGATACTCTGAAATATTCGTATTGTAGCTTCCAGCGGAAATGTCAAGCAGTACAGCATGCATTTTCCAAATTTCTGGTGGAGTGATTTGTGTCATGGTGCTCTTTTTCTCACAGACACTGCCCAACTAACATTACTATACTGTGAATTTAATAAAATCAAAAACAAAGAACACGTATGAATGAAATTAAATATATAAAATGACAAGAATTTATCAAATGTACCATATAGAATCTCACACCGCATAAATTTATTTTTCATAATTTCATTAATCTACTGAATGTAGGCTTAACAACGTATATGAACATGTGTATGTCCCAATCGTCATATATACGTTAGACACTATTCAGAGGTGCTTTATATTGCTGTTTAGCGATATAAAAATACAACTAACTTTAAACTGGGATTTATACCAAAGCTCCAAGCTTCAGGGAGCCATCCCTCTAGGCTTTGTCCCTTTTTCAGGAGGGGACATAGTTTATTGACCGGGGCCTGAGACTTTCTTAAAAAGGGGAAGTGCGAAGGTGGTTTGGGAAGTTTCCTACGGTACTATCGTTAAACCCACCTTAAAACTGATTTTATGTCACATGTGTTGCGTAGTGGGGTACTGGTAAATATCTATTTTACTATCTAGAAGTTCACCACTAGTAGTTGTTATCTACTTCACGCAGTTAGTGAGTATTGTATTTTGTTGATCTTATAAAGATTAGTTTCAAATTCCAATATCCGTTTTTGTTATTTTTCATTCACTAACTTTTTAGGTAACAACACAATGTGAATCGCAAATATGCGCAATATGGTCACTAGAACAATGTCTCAATGATAGAATTCAGACCACAAACACTTTATTTTTATCCCGAAGGGACCACATGTATTTCAGTAAACTAACAGAGAAATCACTTTACATATTATTCAATTTCACACTCACAGTAATTCCTCAATAAAATCGTCTGTTCACTTACGTATATGTTTTTGTTGGTAACTCACGCATCTCTTTCACATCACAAGAAATACAGGCGAATAGAAAGAAGCAACTAATTAATACTTGCGATTTCTAAACTAATTAGCTCGCGTCTAACATCTAATCGCAAAGTCTAGCGTTCTCAAGCAATGGAATGCCTTTGTTTAATGCATTGAAACAACGCTGAAAGTGTTGATTCTCTGATTTTCAGCTGAGATTTCAATAAATCAGAATATTCAAAGTCCTATTTTATTTTCGTTTTGATTTTACTTTTGGAACTGCTACTTTCACATTTATCTTTTGTTTCCACTCGTCACTGTTATCTAATTGCACTTCATCAACTTAGGTGAAAAGATGAAAACAAACAAACAAACAAACAAACAAACGCAACTTTGAGAAACAATAAAAGAAAAAATCTTACAAGTGATGGCAAAATAGGAAAAAAATCCTACAAAATACAAGTGTGAACGAGTAATATATGTTAATAAATAAAACAAATAAATGGGCGTATTGGAAAAAGTTTCAGTCCGAATAACTTAAATAAATCAGTATTCCGATGACTGATTATTGAAATACTCATTTTTAGATGTGTCTAGCACCGAGAACTTTCACTCCTTAGCTAACATCTTAACATATTCATCAGCATGTGACAAAGAAGTTTATCTATACAGTGGAACGACATTTCTATTACAATACGGTAATCCCAGGGTTACGTCAAAGTCGACCTATGACGATTCGTGGTTAGGAAAATTTCCCAGTAATCTTGCTTCAACTTATGTGGTTTACGCTTGGCTCAATTCCTGATTGTACGCTAAACAGTAATTGTTGTGCATTAGCTCACTATTGTTTGTGTTGTGACTGTGGAAAATTATAACCTTTCATTATATCTCTCAAGCCTAGTGTAGCATCTTCTAATGCAAATGATTTGAAGAATAGAAAAGTCATTACTAGGGAAGTGAAATGAAACGTTTGTTTCCCTTCTTTCCGAGAAGGATTTCGTTTTAATCTGTAACCTTTTTACAAAACAAAATTCAATTGGTTGACCAGCTTTGACATGTTTTTTCATGCATTGTCTTTCGTAAATTTGTTTTTATTGTTTACTGTGTTTTTAAGAATTTCTGTTGTATATTTATTTTTCTTGGTTTTTGTTAAAAATGTAATTTAAAGTAACTAAAACAGCTGATGTAAGTTAGACAATTAAATTCGACGTGAAAAAAACTCCTGATAAAAACACAATTTAGAGTGACTATTGAGAACGGAGCCATTGTCAAAAGAATTAACGATCAAACAGATTCAAGGAACACTAAGGAGGCTAAGTATCGTCAAAAGCAAGAAAAGGTATTGCCAACTTACTTCAATATAAAAAAAAAACCACGGCAGCAGCAAAAGCAAAAGAGAATATAGTCTCTGAGGACTCACCCTCTCTTTGGAACACCCCAACGAAGTGCATACTCAACATAACGCAATTCCTAGAGAGAACCAATAGCTATGAACATATTATCAAATAACATAGGCCCTTGATAGATTGTCAAGCATTACAGAAGTTTGAAAAAAGAATTGTGTAAGTTTTTGTAACTGAAAAGCGTTCGCGCAAGATTTGTCGCTCAAAAAGACATTGATAGATATTACTGATATCTTTGAGGTTCAAATTCAATGAAGCAAAGGAATATTTAATGTTAGACGTACTGCTAACCAGGCTTGTCAATTCAGAAGACTCTTTCAATCGAGTTCTCATAGCAAGTGGCACCATCATAAAACTGAATATAAGGGTAGGCTAAGGATCAATGGGTCAGTATTTGGAGCCCCTTCTATCTTAGAGGTTCACTTGACCAGTTATCTGGCTCATTTTGTGGGGTGGAATTTCGAAATTATGATTGACCATAAAGCCTTCACCTCCACCTCCAACTGTTTTGATGGATAGAACCAGAAAGTGCCGGTCATTTTGTTCCGGTGTAAACCAACTTACTGAAAGTGTAGAAAGTTTAGTCACCTCTTCTTTTTAAGCTCTGGTAAGAAGGTGTCTCGAGTTCTGAGCCTCGCCGACAAAAACCTTCATTTAGCTGTGTCTGTTATTTTCTGTAATGGACCAGAATCAGTATGGAAAAGCCTACGCTTGGATCGGTTTCACGCCCCCATTCTCCGAAGCCACTTTACTCGCTGCTTGTGTAGTTGTAAAGATAGCAAAGGGAAAATAGCAGGTCGTTGGTTAGACCAAATGGAACCTTCATACTGCGGGACCTCTGTCCCCAAAAAGCACCACGTAAAAACACGCATACACCACCATTACCTCTACTAGTTCCTTGGATATTCCCTCTATCAGTTCCCTGGCAATATATACGGAAAAGATCTGACAAAACACGATCTTAATAAGACTCAATGTTTGAAAAATTGCAGAAGCTAAAGGAACTGATAAGGTATAAAAAGAAATAAATAAGCCATCATAAACATCTGTGAAAAAACGACCCTCGGCACCGTCCTTCCTTTCTCTCTTATGACCCAATCATTAGCTCCCACCCTAGTCGAAATGACCAGCTGGAAGATGCTTTCAATTACGAAATGTTCAATAACAACAACAAAACTAGTCTTGTATGAACTCTCAATCCAACCCCACTTCACCTACACCTACATGAACTCGCCCCGAAAATTAAAAAAAAACAGAAAACACAACGCAACCCATCAACTGAAAAAATCTTCGTCAACACAGAAAAAACTTCCAAACTCCCTTGCAATACCAGAGAGAATGTGTGACAAATGGTACCTGAACAGGCATATATAAACAATTACACAGTCAAAGAAAATTAAAGACTTAAAAATTTTGCTAAACTTTAAAGAAATCAACGGAAAAGACGTTGAAGATATTAAAAATTTAGCAAAACGCAAAAGGATCTTGGTCGTAGTAAGGTTTGAACTGGTATCTCAAAAGATTCCTCTGTTAGGCTTTTTTGATGATGGCTATGTTAAAAAGTTGGTTTAATTTTGTTTAGGGAATTTTTCACTTTTTGTTCACTACTCACTTTATAGTGCCCTAAAGTAAACAATCCCTTGGGACACTAGTGGCTTGTCTTTTGATGGCATCATCACAAATAAGAGAGGCCATGGGTCAATAGGACAGGGCATTGGTGATTTGTTTTTACCACATCCATTTACCACATTAATGCAGGTCTTCAATCTTAATAGGACTAATAATTGTACTCTGGTTGATTACTTTAAATGCACAGGCTCTGAGAGTGACTTGTGCAAGACGAGGCTCGTGTGCGATCTTCAGTGTCTCGTGTTGTATACAGGAGACTCTGTTTTCAAATCGTGATGATGAATGCATTCTGATGAACGCTCTAGATGCTGGTGAGCAAGTTTTTGAATACCGCATGTTTTTTTGTCTTTGCAGAACCGGTAGACTGGCTTTGCTTGCTGGATGCTACCATAAATTATAAGTATCTTTGTCTCACTGGAGACAAAGATACGCCTAATGACTATGCAGAGCGCCTAATGACTATGCAGAGCGGTCTGATTTATTTTGACGGAACGAGTCATTTTTGACGACATTTCATTGGGTAGTTTTAGCGGGCGATTAGAACGCTGTCTTTGATCTCTGTATAATCAAGTACTGACAACTCGAATTTGAAGCCATGTCGGGACTACTATCGACAATTTCAAACTTGTTGATAAGTATCATAATGAGCACTCCCGAGAGTTTATGTAGACTTGGACTAATTGGGGCAGCGCAGTTTCGGTAGTACGTTCTAGCTACCCCCTATCAAATTCTAGTTACGATAGTCGGTGAAGGAATTTTAGGTTTCTAAGTTTCCATGATATAATTTGCTCAGGTTATAGGCTCATCCGGGTTATTGTAAAATTAGATAACTCTAAAGTTAATATGGATGGTTACTGAAAATTGAACAAATTATTTTAATATCGATATTTCTAAAACCAGCTGTTACCAATGCAACAGCGGGAATTGGCGAGTCCTGTGGTTGGGAATAATTGCTGGGATGTATTAAAATCCAAAGTTAGGTCGTTTGCTGCTGGTTATATCCTCGACACAATCTATTTAGTTTAGCAGCAGAAACAGAATGCGAATCAAAACTTCACCTGGCGATTAAATCTCGGGATAGTGGGTTAGAATCATAAGCTAGGGTGAAGCTGGTCTTCTTGCTTATCAAGAAGACGCAAGCTCTTGTAGTTTGTATTAAGTTAAAAAGAATTTCAGCTGAGGCAACGAATATAACCGCTGAGCGAATTGTAGAAGAATCGATAAATACATCTAATACGTATTATATACAAACGCGGGCATTTGCGATGCTTTTCATGACTACTTTCAGGGTTTATTTACCAAAGAACCAGGTCTGAGCTCTGCTCAGTTTGATGCCTATTTGATTGTCTTTCTTATCCTTGAGTCCGATGAAGCGGCTGGGGACGAAAGTTCTTTTACGGTTTGATATCTGGCCCAGATAAAATCCGGAATTAGATGGTCTTCATTATTAACTGTAGTTAAAGCAGTCACCGGTTCTTGTTTTCAGAATGTCCTGTCTAGTCTGCTTGTCTCTGAGAAGATTTGATCTGTGAAGAGTAGGACTATTCAGGACAAGCATTTGTTGTTTCGTAATATATTATATCATGTGTTAGTTAGGGGGTCTGTTTCGGATGATCTGATTGGCGAGATTGGTTTAACGAAGCAGGAGGCTCGCTTGATATGGCCTTAGACACCTGGCTGGTGATGTGAATGGGAAATCTCTCAACTGTGTCCGCTACGGCGAATCTGTAGAGACTCTGGCTCACGCCTTCTTCCACTGCAAGTTAGTACGCTCGTTGTGCAATTTCATTCCTGTGTTGGAAATTGTTTGCCCTTGAGGCCAGTCCTATTTGTAGGAATGTGGTTACGTGGTAGACTAAGCCTCAGCACGACGTGTTCTTGTTCTTACTAGGAGCTATGCAAGTGGAGATATAATCGATAAAACAGAAGCAATTCTATAGAGACAAGACATTTACCTATTCTCAACTGATCTTTTTCTTTAAGCCTCAGTTCAAAGTCAAGATCAGGACGGAAAGGCGACGACTGCTCTCGTCAGAATTTGGCAACATTTGGGTGAGTTTAGTGCGCATCTATCGAGTGAAAGTAGCTGACTTAGGGTGGAATTTTGTTTTCATTTTCATTTTTATGTTACTTTAGATAGGGGATGTATGCTCATTGGCGCCTTTCATCTTTTTCCCAATTCTTTTCAGTTTAATTTCCTATCCTCACTGTTAGGTGACCATAATTTCCAGTTCTTTGATAGATATGAGACATTTTTTGTTTGTCGAGTGTGTTTTCGTAATTGCTGTCATATCTAAGTAAGTGTGTATTGGTGTTTGTGGTTGGACAGATAACTAAATTTTACTTCATTCAAGTCCCGATTTAATTTCGTCTTGTTAACTAATATTTCTGCCATAATTAAGGATTGTGGGGGTTTATTACTAACATCGTTTTGTTTATTTTTTTGTAAGTACAGTATTATACATATTGTACATTTTCTTTGGTTTTTTCAGATTTAAATGTTGTTATTTTATCCCCCATCCCCAACTGGTAAACTGTACATATAGGATTAGTTAAGAATTCATAGAACCGTTTACGTATTATGGTGGTTTTAGTAAGAACGGTAAACAAGAATGTGATATTTTAGTGCAAGGATTATTGTATAGTTTGTTTGGGTTAATGATTGTGTCGAGTTAGGTTCAAGATAAGACAGATAATGACCATTCTTCCTCATTCCTTACTTTGCCCATCTGTTACATGTTTTGTATTTTTACAAAATAAATATCAGTTCATTGAACCTTACATTAAAGCCAATACGAGTTCTCTCTAAAAGTTCTAATAGACTTCTTTCCTGATTCCTTTGACTTTTTCTTTCACATTATTTCCTTTATAATTCATTTTTATTTCCACTTCTACCCCTTCTTCCGTCAACATTTCTTTTGGTTTTAATTTAACTACAAATGTTCTAGTCTTTTCCAGTTTATACATTTCCGATTGTTTTTTCTTTCAATTTAAATCTTGATTTCAGATTTTTTATTATTTTATTCCATTTTTCTTATTTTGAGAGCATCCATTCTAATATTCTGTCCTTTTATCTCGTTTCTTATGATTTTGTTTACTTAATATTTCTTTATTTCTTGAGGTTTGACAATTTACAGTTTTATATTGTCATCCCTTATTTATCCGTTTTTATTTCCTCGTCTAATTTTTCTTTTTCTCTCTGTTTTTACCACTTTACAGTTCATAATTGTTTAATTGTTTCGGTTTTTAAAGAATAATATTTAGATTTCAGAAGACGGTTAAAATGTAATTGAAACTTGTGAGTCATAAAAAAATGATACCATTATGGCATACATTTAAATACGTTTTGGCTAATGGCTAATGGTTAGAAAGATGTACCATTCTACAGTTTTAGGAACAAGATATTTCTTCTTCTTTCCTTTCTTCAGTACCTTTATCCTGATTGTCTTCGTTCTTACTTTAAAGTGTATAACTTTAATTTTTCTTAGTCTTAATCAAAGTTTTCTTGAGAAAGGTAAGACAGTCAATTTGTTCTTATATGCTTGAGGGAATCAGAAAACCAATTGTGAAATATCGTTCAAATTGCTGATATACATATTTACTTTAGTTACATGCAAATTTCTATCCCAATTTTTGTTGTTGTACATTCTAGTCTTCAACCGGATAACCTTCAGGCAATTGAGAATCTGATTTATCTACAGAGAGTAGATTATGATCATTTTGCAGGTACTGCCTAAATAAATATCATCTTGTTCTTATTTATATATACCCAGTTAAAACTTAACCTGTTTCTAGTGTGCCTAAGTATGAACCACATTCTCTAACTGAACTGACAATTACTATGCCACCGAATTCAAGAACCAACTAAATTTTCCCATGGGACAAACCTAAGTTGAATAACTTGGGGATTTAAATTCAATATTTGTTAAAGTGATTGCTACCGACGATGCTTTTCACGCTTGTCTGTATTAACCGAGAATTTGCTTTTCTGCTGTGCCTGATGCTGCTTTTGAGGCTTTGCTGTTATTTCTCTTTCTCAATTTAATAACGCCTTTCATATCGCATATATTTCTATGCTAGGCCTACTAAAGAGATGTTAATTGCATAGATTCTTTCATATATCTGATTCTCTACTGTTCTTTGGCTAATATTTTTACTTAATTCCACAACAGATGATGACTAACAATTTCCCCATACACAATCAACCATGCCTGATTTTATTGTCTCGTTCCTGATAAACTTTCCTCAAAACACTGTCGGAAAAATTTTATATCCTCCTTTTCTCGAGTTCCGCCTTTAGATGACTCATTTTTAACTGCTTTTTCTATATATAAAATTACTAAAGTTGACTAAAAATTGAAATTGTCTAGCCAATCATTTGGCTTGAAGCCGGTAAAACTCATTTAGCGTATTTGTCTAGAGACAAATACGCGATCCGTGTGTATGAATAAAACCTTTTATTAATACTGACAAACTTTCATAAGAGCGTCTGCAATAAGTTACTTAATCGGCAAGAGTTTATTTTCAAGGGCCCGTTTCGATGAAAGGTGATATTAGGATTAACTTCAATGACCGACATCTTCGTGCTCAACTTATTTCTTTAAAAATGTTTGTGGAATTAGAAAACAGTTGTTTGTACAGTGATTCATTAACAAATTAGTTTTTGTTTCTGAAAAAAAAGTTCTCATCACACATTTTTATTCAGTTTTTATTTAATTTTAATTTATCTTTTTCCAAAGAAAATCTTTTACTTTTCTCGAACAGAATGAATTATGGGATGAATTGTCAGAATAATCTCGGAGTCTTTTACTAACGAATAAAAGCATTAGTTTCTTATTGAACTTTTCTATTCCTCATAATGAAGGCTATGTGTGTTACTAATAAATTGAATACCTCACTCATTAAAATGTATCTTTTTCCCTTTCGTCTGCAAAAAAAAAATACTTTCTGTACGACATGATATGAACAGAAATGAACCAAACTGAAAAGAATCTATATTTCTGGATTTAAAACGAAGCAATATCATTTAAAATTACTAAGTTTCTAGTTGCAAACAAGTAAATCAATCTTTAGTCACTTTATCGACCTAATGCCAAATTAAATCTAGATATAAATTAAACTATTTAATATTAATGATACCGACGATAACAGCTCTTCAAATTTTCTGTTCTTTTTTAACTCTTAATAACCTTCTTCGTTTTGCCATCTCTCCCAAAACGAACATCGCCATCCATTTTTTAATCTTGTTTGTATTTCTCCGTTAGTCTTACATCAATCTGTTCTGTGAGTATCAAATTTTCTAGGATTCTTTTCTTCATTAAGGGCCCTGGAAATCAACTGTATTTTCTAATGTTAAGTATAAGAGTTTTTTTGTTGCTATTGTGTCTAGCAGTTCGTCGTTACCCACATGTTCGGTCCAGAGTATTCTAAGTATCATTTTGTACAACCACATATTCTTTATCTGGGAGAAGATTGTCTATAATTAACTACCATATAGAGGACTGGTAGTACATAACAGTTCAGTACTCTTTTACTTGTTTTAACAATATTTTTCTATTTCTTAATATTTTGCTTAGCTTGTGGAAAGTATCTTTCACTATCTTAATGAACCTTCCGATTTCTGTGTCGTATTTGGTATTTGAAATATTTATGACGAGTAAGTATTATAGCCGTGTGAAATGTAATAGACACATTATTTCTTAAAAGTACTATATTTTTTCATACGTATTAGTCAACATACCTGCATCATTCACTGCAGCACGCAACACTGCAGCTATAAGAATCACGGCCATCTACACAGTATTTCCTTATAATTTCACCCCAAGCAGGCAATAAAGCCACTAAGACGCAAGGAGGAGGGTTACTGAGTATTAGAGAATATGAACAAAATATAGCACTATGTAGGGTGGACAATAAAAAAAACAAGGATTAAGAAAGCAAAAGGTAATGATAGAAATTAGATTTAATTTTCGAAAATGAGAGAAAAAAATTGAGCATTCCTTTTCCAAATATGAGAGCAATACTTCGTTTTACTCCTGGTCTTTGCTTTTGTAAAGGTAGAGGATAGAACTAAAAGTCAGATACTTAGTTAAGCGGTGCTGGGAATCGATCATTTTACCCGCATCTTTAGTGATAGATCGTATGTATAAGTCCCGCTTCAGGATTGAGGTGAGATTATGACCCATTAGTCACTCAAAGCTCGCGGTCTTAGAATGTAACTGGTTTTTTCCAGGCATTGAATTCTCCTTACTGGGATGTTAGAGCTAGATTAGTGGAGAGATTATCTCTGGTCATCACGAGTTTTAGAGAAGCATCCATATATCATATAAATATTCACAAGTAATCTGTGTATAATGTCAGGCAGATCCTTTATGTAAAGTAAAAAGAAGGTTGGTCCCAGAAATGATTCATGGAAGACATCTATGTTAATTGCTAGGTTCCCGGATGAATAGCAGTTAACAATTATCTCCAGGGGCCTATATATTATGAAGAATATTGTTATTGAGAAGACTCTTTCAGTGGTTATATTGCTCAACAGCTTGAGCCACAATCCTTTGTGCCACACCTTTTCAAAGACTTTCAAAATATCTAATGCTATGGTCCTTGAAATGTATTTATTCAAGTACCTCACTGATTTTGTTGACCAATGGTAATAAGGACATCAGCAGTGCATCGTACTGCTTGTTGCTCAAGAGGCTCTTATTTTCTACTCGCTCAACACTCGTCATGTTGATTATGGCCTGAAAAAGTTTGATAATGTGACTAATGAGACTGATAGGCCTATTCTGAGAGGGGAATGAGAGCTCGCTCGCGTTCTTGAAAAAAACCGAGCGTATGCTTCACACTTTCCATAGGTTTGTGAAGCAACAGTTAAATAACTTTTTTAAGATTGGGCATAATTCCAGGTTGATGGTCTTAAAAACAACCACTAGGAATTTTGTTTAGATCAGATGTGTTTTTAAGGCCAAGGCTTTTAATAAGTCTTGAAACGTCTTGATCTGTGATAAACATACTACTGAGATTGTGCTCAGTGAGACATCGGATGTCGGGAAAGAGATGTGCAGTGACTTCTAAAGCTAAGTTAGGGCCAAAAATTAAGATGATGAGCTTTACCTTATCTATCAACGAAGATATGACTATTTATAGCAGTACTATTTTGTTATAGATATGGCCATTTATTATCGATATGGCCATTTATTATAGATATGACAATTTATTATAGATATGGCCATTTATTATAGATATGGCTATTTATTATAGATATGACAATTTATTATAGATATGGCCATTTATTATAGATATGGCCATTTATGATAGATATGACAATTTATTATAGATATGGCCATTTATTATAGATATGACCATTTATTATAGATATGACCATTTATGATAGATATGGCCATTTATGATAGATATGGCCATTTATTATAGATATGGCCATTTATTATAGATATGACCATTTATGATAGATATGACAATTTATTATAGATATGGCCATTTATTATAGATATGGCCATTTATTATAGATATGACCATTTATTATAGATATGGCCATTTATGATAGATATGACAATTTATTATAGATATGGCCATTTATTATAGATATGGCCATTTATGATAGATATGACCATTTATTATAGATGTGACCATTTATGATAGATATGACCATTTATTATAGATATGACCATTTATTATAGATATGGCCATTTATTATAGGTATGACCATTTATTATAGATATGACCATTTATGATAGATATGAAAATTTATTATAGATATGGCCATTTATTATAGATATGGCCATTTATTATAGATATGACAATTTATTATAGATATGGCCATTTATTATAGATATGACAATTTATTATAGATATGGCCATTTATTATACATATGACCATTTATTATAGATATGACCATTTATTATAGATATGGCCATTTATTATAGATATGACAATTTATTATAGATATGGCCATTTATTATAGATATGACCATTTATTATAGATATGGCCATTTATTATAGATATGACCATTTATGATAGATATGGCCATTTATTATAGATATGGCCATTTATTATAGATATGACCATTTATGATAGATATGACAATTTATTATAGATATGGCCATTTATTATAGATATGGCCATTTATTATAGATATGACCATTTATTATAGATATGACCATTTATTATAGATATGACCATTTATGATAGATATGACAATTTATTATAGATATGGCCATTTATTATAGATATGGCCATTTATGATAGATATGACCATTTATTATAGATATGACAATTTATGATAGATATGACCATTTATTATAGATATGGCCATTTATTATAGATATGGCCATTTATTATAGATATGGCCATTTATGATAGATATGACCATTTATTATAGATATGACCATTTATTATAGATATGACCATTTATGATAGATATGACAATTTATTATAGATATGGCCATTTATTATAGATATGGCCATTTATGATAGATAAGACCATTTATTATAGATATGACCATTTATGATAGATATGACCATTTATTATAGATATGACCATTTATTATAGATATGGCCATTTATGATAGATATGACCATTTATTATAGATATGACCATTTATTATAGATATGACCATTTATGATAGATATGACAATTTATTATAGATATGGCCATTTATTATAGATATGGCCATTTATTATAGGTATGACCATTTATTATAGATATGACCATTTATGATAGATATGAAAATTTATTATAGATATGGCCATTTATTATAGATATGGCCATTTATTATAGATATGACAATTTATTATAGATATGGCCATTTATTATAGATATGGCCATTTATTATAGATATGACCATTTATTATAGATATGACAATTTATTATAGATATGGCCATTTATTATAGATATGACAATTTATTATAGATATGGCCATTTATTATAGATATGGCCATTTATTACAGTGGACATTGCTGATTTGACTTTATTCGTAATTTAGTTGGCGATCTTTCGCTTGAGATTAAATTTGTTTCAACATTTGCCTGGACCACTCGTGCATAGATATACTTTGCATTTTCCAGAACTTTCTTACAACGATTACAAACGGTTCTAAATACAGTAAGAGTAACACTACACTGTTCTTTGTGTTAGATATTGAAGTAGTGGTTACGGTGGGGTATGATTGCAGCATAAACAGGTCGCTTTTTGTTGCAATTTTTTGAGATTTATAAAATTTTCCATTCCAGAAAGGAATTATTCTGAAACTAGTGTAGCAGTTTTAAAGACAGCATCTTCGAAGAAGATTGAGAGAGGAGTTTCTGTCATAACATATCTAAAGCTGTCTTCATGTTGCGAAAATCGTTTTATGAAATGGTAAATTAGGAATGCCTTTGGTTTGGCATCAATTTAGAAATTGATTAGGAAATAGTATGACGTTCCCGGCGGGAGTAAAACTTCTGAAAGACTGTTTTCATGTGAAGAAATGTCCGTGGAAGTTCGCCTGATTCTAGTCCCGCCAGTGACGCGGTCGTATCCTTCAGAGATCTGGGCTTGTTCGGAGGCAATCGATAAGTTTTTACAATATCTGCCCTTTTCATCAATTTTATTTTAGTGGACTAACCACGTTTTTAGCAAATATTGAAGTCACTACATATATGAAAGCTAGATGAGAATAATGTCCATACTCTTAGATATTTGATAACAATCCCTTTACCACTCTCTCTCAGTTTCTGTCTTTTTTCTCAAAAATAAGGAAAAATACTTCTCACCCAAAATTAATCCATTCATCGATAGTGTATAGTAAACTGGATAATGTTATTCCAATAGTCAAATGCATCAATTAAAAGTTTAATACCTCAGGTAATTACGATAGGAGACCCGAAAAGTAAATTCTGTTAAACATTTAATATAAAATAAATTAGAATAACCAATAACTATACTTATAATATTCATATCAGGTATGAGATAAAATGGAGCATCAGAGTGGGGATGGCTCATATGAACCCATAACATACATCACACACACACATTGTATCTAAAATGTGTCTTGTCTTCACTTTACAATGTATCACATCATACATACACTATACCTAAAAGTCGTCGTATGTAAGTTTGTATATATGTGCAGAAAAATAGCGACATTCTGGCAAATGTAGTAACTCGGATACAGTCTTAAGCTATGTTGTTCAGCTTTAATTAACACAATGACTACATTTAAAAATTATCAAATTACAGTTTGTTAGGAGTGTGTGAAGGCTAAGTTGTATTCCACGTACGAATAGCATGGAAGACATTTCTGCTTAGGCAACTCGCAGATGCGGGTGTGTTAATGCGTTGTACACATGCGTACCGATATTTAGTCAACGTGTTCACAGATTATTCCTTCTTTATATATATAATTGATGTTATTATGAGGTTAGTAAAAATATAAATACATAATGGCAAATAAAAAAGATACACCAGCAACCTAATCAGAATAACAATGGCTATGGTAATATCAGCAGATGAATAGAAAGAGCTGCATATTTCAGAAAACAGAGCGCTAGACAAAGCGAAGAGAGAGGCTACTAGAAAGAAGACTTCAAAATCACAGGAGCATTGGTTGCATTTCTGAGGTAATGACTAATTTGGAGCACATACTTCAAACTATGAAAAAAATAACTTTTTTAAAAAATCATATCACCCCGAGCAAGGCGGTAACGTCACTGATGTGCAGGGGGCTACGTAAGAGTGAAAAGATTGGAAAAGAGAAAGCCGGAAACCACATCCTAAACAGGGAACAATGGATGAGCCTCTTCACCTGTTTAATAGACGTGGGTGGAGTGTGAACCGGGCGAAAGTTTAGTCTATCTACTCCAATTGAAAAAAAAAAGAAAAGAGTGAAAAGATTGGAAAAGAGAAAGCCGGAAACCACATCCTAAACAGGGAACAATGGATGAGCCTCTTCACCTGTTCAATAGACGTGGGTGGGGTGTGAACCGGGCGATAGTTTACTCTATCTACTCCAATTGAAAAAAAAAGAAAAGAGTGAAAAGATTGGAAAAGAGAAAGCCGGAAACCACATCCTAAACAGGGAACAATGGATGAGCCTCTTCCCCTGTTCAATAGACGTGGCTGGAGTGAGAACTGGGCGATAGTTTAGTATATCTACTCCAATTAGGAAAAAACAATAAAAAAAACATATTGGTGGATTGCTAAGTTTTAACTTAGTTAAAGTCCAGTCAAAGAGATTTCTGCTAAAATTAAAAAAAATAAAGAAAACCAATTAAACATGAAAAGTTCAAAATTAAACAAAAAATGACTTACTTTTAAGAATATTTCAAAGTTGATTCCCATCCCATCACGAGGGTACTACCAGGAAGATATAAATTATTTTTTACTTTTTGGTCACACCAAGTGAATATTGAGGCGAGGTTGGGTCAGTCAACTGAACTAGCCAGAGAGTGACCCCAAGAAGGAAGCAAGACTACCAAATTCCAGCCCGCCAAGAAGAGAAAAGGAGAGACAAAAAACTGCTAACCATTAAGAGGCAAGCATTTGCTATTAGGCAGACATTTTCGCCAGACAGTATGCGTGATCCCTCGAGAATCAAATACATCTATTGTTGAAAGATTTATAAAGCAGTGACCTTTATAGTGCTTTGTAACAATACTTGGTCTCACATATAAAATGAGATAATAGAGGAAAACTTCGTTAGAGCTATATATGGTGCCGTTTTGGATCCTAACAACAATGATGATTATGGTGATGACATTCGCATAAAATTATCATAATCCTAAGAAATAGTGATGCACTGGAAATAGGTGATATCACCTATAGTTTGTCTTATATATATATATATATATAT
>JBBBDQ010001213.1:0-67500 GCA_037127315.1 Ascarosepion bandense
ATCTATCTATCTATCTATCTATTAGCATGCTTTTATTATTTTACAGCAGATTGGATGCCGAAAAATAAAGCTTATTCTTGTTCATATATATGCATTTATATAAATACTTAATCAGTTAATAATGCATACCGATACCGATGCACAGACATCTCTTTATATATATATATATATATATATATATATATATGTTTGTCCGTGTGTGTGCGCATACGTGTATGTATGTGCGTGTGTGTGTGCATACATGTATGTGTGCGCGTGTATGTGTGCATAAGTGTATTTGTGTGCGTGTGCGTGCATGTGTATATTTACTTTGAAATGATATCGAAAATTATATGCAACTGTGTATGCATGCAAACTGTTTTAAAAATACACACACGCGCACACAACTCTTAAAAAATCTGTCCATAAACTAAATGATATTTTTGCGATGGATGAAACACGCAAGGGAGGGATGTGGTGTGGGTTGTCGAACAAAGAAGGACTAGTCACGACAAGACTTAACAATTCTGCGAACAATGTCGGCAAATTAAATCACATTTTGAGATTCCTCATCGAGTAAACATCATGAAGGAAAGCAATTTGGTTCATTGAAAAATTCGACTTAGTTGGGAGACTCAGAGTAATAGCAACTTCGAATCATCCTCTCCTATCAGGTATATTTTCTTTTTAGTTTTTAGTCAAAATAGCACTATTCGCTTATTATTGACAGTCTGTCTTCGTGCCTGCCAACTTATCGTTGTATCATACGACCAAATTGATATATGATGTTTTGTCTTAGATAAAGAAAGAATCCTACCAAATTCTAAAAGACGTTTTGCTCATATCGGTGAGGTTAAAGTAATCAACTTCCGATCAGTGAGAACTTGACTTATATTTTATATAAGAAGAGATGTCCTGAATTAATTTTCCTTCCTTTTAAAATTAGCAATCAACGTTAATTTATATTAAAAAAGAAAACATATAAATGTATGTAACTTGTAATATATTTTTGTTTGCAGGCATAGATAAAGAAAATTCATTGTTCATATAAAAATTTGGGGTGTAAGCAAGTAAGTACATATCAATATATATCATAATACACTTGTCAGGAGCACCTCGAGGTGGTATAATGGTTAGCAAGCTTCTTTCGCTGACTGATATTTTAACAGATTTATAAAAAACTTAGATACGTAATATATAATGTAAATTTTGGTGTGCAATATGTATTATTTTTTTTAATTATTGACATATTTTATTAAAAATGCTTGTTATTTTACACAATTCCTGTTGATAAATAAATCCAAAATATATAGGCCATAGAACCATATATTGATCAACGCAATAACCTATACTAAGTATAAATAGTTATTTTATTATTTTAGATGTTAATAAATGAGTCTTTCCGTTCTATAAATTTCATTAATTTTTCCACCATTGACTTTAAAACTGTTTCAATTTTATCACCCCACATTAGTTTTCATGATTTCCATAACAGAATAAAGTATATGAACGTAAATGAAAATATTTAGTGCATTTTATTAATGCGTCCTATTTTTGATATTAAAGGGTACATGAATTATAAATTAAATATATTCTATTTAATTGTTCTCTTCTGAAGTCGAGCATATGATTTTAGCTAAAGATATTGTGAATTGTTGGTTTAATATACATATATAAAGACAGAAGCTGATGATGGTTCGCCTGAAATAGGCCTATTCTTACGATTTACCATGAAATAACGTGTCTGCCTTAATTTCTCTTATATTTGCTCTATATGTATTTATATACATATATATTTAGAGCTCTCTTAGAGAGTTATTTTACCTTTGTATGTACGGGATACTCTTTTGGATTCTTCTATACCCACAATTGCTGATATATATATATATATATATATATATATATATATATATATATATATATACTTACGTGATAATAATTTCATTCAGCTGTTTCAAGTTAATATCAATAAGATAAAGAGGTTAGAAAGTTATGCATTTTCAAATGCACTAGACATATAGATGGCGCTACTAAAAAATTGAGATGATTTTTATGAAGTGCTAACATTCAAATGGCAAGAGACAAAAATTTGGGCTCAATCGGATAATTAATATACAAATTACAGTTATTTAAGTGAAGCTACTGTTGCAAAATTTTCAAAACAATGGAAAATACTGTTCAAGAAAAGCAATGATTTGATAAGTGTTATTCGGACTCTGCTCCGTCGAAAAAACGGTTAAGAGGTGGTAAACTGACTTTAAATGCAATCGTACAGACACAAATGATGGTGAACGCTCAGGTCACCCGAAATCGGCAGTTGTCCCGAACAAAACCAAAGTAATTCACAAACTCGTTTGACTGATGGAAAACTGAAGTTGTCTGAAATAGCAGACGAGTTGAACATATCAGAAGACAGTGTATTTACCATTTTACATGGACATTAGTCAAGTAAAATGTTGTGTTCAAAGTGGTTGCCGCGTTTGTTGACAATCGATCAAAAACAACAATTCAGAACGTTGTTTTTTTCTGTTTCAACGCAACAAGTGATTTTTTACGTAGATATGTGACAATCGACAGTCAGCTGAGTGGACAGCCGGTGAAAAACAGGCGAAAGCCATCTAAAGCGACTAAAGACACAAACATCAGTAGGTAAGGTTTTGCCATCCGTATTTTAGAATGCGAAGGGTATTTTGTTTATCGATTACATCGAGAATGGAAAAACCATGAATAGCAAATATTATGAAGCATTATTGGTTCATTTGAAAAAAGAAATCGCGAAAATAACGACCACAAATGAAGAAGAAAAAGTGATCTCTCACTAAAACAAAGTATCGTGTCACAAGTTAATTGCAACAATGGTAAAACTCAATGAATCGCACTTCGAATAGCTTCCACATCCACCCTATTCTTCAGACAGGGCCTTCAATAACTACTTGTTTTTTAAAGACATCAAAAATAACTCAGGAAAAGAGATATGGCTCTAATGAGGAAGTTATATCAGAAACTGAGACGTATTTTGAGGACAAAGACAAATCGTTCTTAAAGAATTTTCATCGAACTGTTAGACTATTGTTAGAACCATAATATCAACCTAGAAGGAGATTATGTTGATGAATAAAGTTGAATTTTGTCTAAAAATTGTTGTTTTATTAGTTAGGCTCGGCACTTGTTGAGTAATGAGTTAATTATTTTGCAACATTATATGTGATGCTCTAAAGAACACCATTGAATGTCATCGGTCCTGACCCGGCATGTAGGCTCCAGTCTCTTACACAAAGCCGTAATGACGCTTTCTTGTGCTTTTTTCTATCAATAATTTCATTGTTTTTTTTCTCATTGTTACATCAAATTTGTGTATTTAAATAGAGTTCCAGTCTGACAGCTATGTCTCGCTATTTTACTGCTGAAATTGCTAGCTGTAACCATAATCTTTATGTTAATATTTTTTTCTTGTTGCACTTGTAAAAGTTTACATACTCGTAAAAGTTTCCAACGGGATCTTACTTTCCTTGCAACTAGGGTATTCAAAAATGTAAACACTACATAAGTCGCCATCTCTTATCACCTTATATTTTGGTTATTTATTGTCCTCTTTCCTTAACGTTTCCCCAGTTTCTTTTAATCTTATTAACAAATTAGATTTTACTTAATTTATTCGTCAGATTGTGAGTGTGAATGATATTGAAAAAGATTGGCATAAAAACTAAACGCACACAGAAACACACACACACACACACACACACACACACACACACACATATATATATATATATATATATATATATATAGACTACACTATCGCCCGGTTCACACTCCACCCACGTCTATTGAACAGGTGAAGATGCTCATCCCTTGTTCCTTGTTTAGGATGTGGTCTCCGGCTTTCTCTTTTCCAATCTTTTCACTCCTACGTAGCCCCCTGTGCTTCAGTGGCGTTACCGCCTTGCTCGGGGTGGTATGATTAAAAAATAACATAGTGATGATCCACGTATACTGTCTTAATATGTATAGGAAAAACTACTAAAAAGTTGTAAGTTTAAAAATGTATAATAGAAATACATAAATACTGTCAAAAATACATTTCTAAACGTACAACTTTTAGTAGTCTTTCCTATATATATATATATAATTTTCTAGCCCTCTTATCTTCAATCTGTCCTGCATGTATGAGATTTTTCAAACCCCCTTTTACGGGCCCTACGAATTTCATCTCTAACTTCTCGATGTAAAGTATAACTGTTGTTGCCATTGTTTCTTGAACTTTGCACTTGCTCACATAATAGACCCATGGTATTCTCAGCATCCTTCTGAAGAACCGTATTTTTGTTCCTTCAGGTGTGTTTCTTTTGTTAACAATCATTCCGTATTCTTGCAGTTGATATTTACTAATTTCATCTTGCTTCCTTTAACTACCTTCTGTATGATTTCTAGTTGTTTTCTTTCAGTGTCTGCTATCAACAGTGTGTGATCTTATTTTTATTTTAAGATTAAGATCGCTATTATTTTATCTTAATAGGAGGGTTTTCTCCTTACTATAGAAATATAAAGAAACGCTTTACATTTTCAAATAAGAATCAGTGTCTTTATATTCAAGGGTACTTAACAATCAATATAAATATAGTAAATGGGTTAATTGCATTTTTTAAATAAAGATCCCATTCAGCAACTTAAATTTAATGTAACATTATATTAAGTTGAACCGTAACTATTTTTGTGTGGTTGAAGCATATGTAATGACGAATATATCGGTCTTATTAATAATGATACGTGGCAGCAAAGAATATATTTGGAGTACATTGACCTTCCACGGCTTTTGCACAGTGGTGGGCGCGGACAGAGTTGATGAAATACAATGTTGTTCTCTTCCACGACAACAAAAGACCATATTGAGCAACATTAATGTTTAGGTTAAATGTGGAATATACGCTTGGGTGATTATGTTTTTTTCTCAATTCGTAACTGACTTGGCAGAAGAATACCTGTAGTAGATTGTTTTTACTTTCTGCAGTAGACTGGTCGCCACAAAAGGCTATATGATCCAGTCGATTCTACTTTTTAATCCATAGTGGTCATTAAAATAGATGGATGAATACTTTTTTCTATGATGTTTTGCGTGTAAGTAAATTTGACAAAGTCAGATGGAATATTTAATATTTAATTTAAATGTAAAAAGTATTCAAGATTTGCCTGAAATAAGAAACAAATGGAAAGTATTTATGGCTCCAAATAATATATTGGTAGGAGAACTTCATCAACATTAATAAGAAATTCCGTTGTTAATAGAAGGTATTTTTCAACGCGAAAAAGGAAACATGTGTTGAGATAACATAAGTAAATATCTTACTAGTATTCTTTACGATTTTCTTTCTCATTAAGTTTTTATATATAGTAAGGCTCAGAAAAGAAAATCACGTAGCCAAATAATCACTTTGCTCAACTGTTAATAAGAAGTAAAAATAACACTACTCTTAAAAGCATACCGTCAAATACTTACAAATTCTTGGCGAGCATTAAGAATAATAGTTTTTTTATTATTATCTTAAGCAATGACAAAGTCTTCATAAAAATCGTAACAAAAAGGATATTTATAATCAGAATCAGAATTATCATACGTTTTGTTTTACATATAATAAGGAAGAGTGCTTAGAGAATGTAACACACACATGACAAAAAGACAGGTGAAGGCAGCAGGCAACCTACCAGAAAAGCTTGTGAAAATGGGTGGTGGAAAGGACGATTGAAGTGTTTAATAGGAACTAACGTTGCTATGAGTTAGGAAGGATACAAGGTTGTGGAAGATAATGATGGTCTGTGTCCAGTAGGGACATGACACAGAAAAGAAAGAAGATTTATGCGCTGCGCATATATATTCGTTATCCGCATACAAACCTGTTTTGCTGTATCACAGCTCATCAGTGTGCTAGACATTTTCCTTCTGACCGGGATCAAAGCTCAACCAAGTTGGTGTCTGTGAGAGTCTCTACTCCTTACGTCATATGCGCATATAATGAGAGAGGGGAAATTTTAGCATGTTATATATAAACGGTGTATACACACGCCAGTCACCGGAAGAACTTAATTCATTGCGTAACGCGTAAATCGCAGAAGGGGTAATTGAATTTAGAATTTTCCTCTCAAAAGAGCTCAAAAGTAATGAGAGTATAATATATTTGTCATCCACATACAAACCTGTATCACAATTCATCAGTGTAGCTAGACATCTTCTTGCTTCTGGCCGGAATAGAATCCCGACCAATTTGGTGTCAGTCGGAGTCTCTACACCTTAAGCCATAGAATGAGAGAGGGAAAATTTTAGAGTGTTATATATAAGCGGTGTATACACACGCCAGTCACCGGAAGTAGTCTATTCATTGCTGAAGAGTAAGGCGTAAATCGCAGAAATTGTAACTGTTTTAAAAAGTTTCCACTTCAGAGAGTTCAATCATAATGAGAGCATAATATATTTGTTTTTATTTCATACATACGCACGTACACGCATACACACAAATTCTCACTTATACATACACATACATGCACACAATAAGAATAAAATGCAATCGAATACCAATATATACCTGGTAAATTCTATTTTAACTTAATATAAAAATAACGAAATTGAGAAAATCGGCAACCAGTTGATGAAAACTTCTGGAAAGAGGAAAGATTGATTACAAATATTTTCGTCTACGAAACTCTGAAGTCGAGGTACTGAACATAACACGAACCAGCTAGTTGACAAATTATATCTATCTATCTATCTATCTATCTATCTATCTATATATATACACGATAATTGATTACGCGTTTAATTGACAATACTCATGTTTGTTCTTAGTTTCCCCTGGTTTTCTTTCTGTCTAGTTGAATGCAAATATATTTGTGTGTTTTAATATAAATTATTTCTAAAATTTTTGATCTGGTGGACAGGAATGTTTTGGCGCCACTGTTAAGAATCCAAAAGATTAGAAGTAGATGGCGAGGCGAATTTCCTTACCATTGATCAATATCGACGATACTCATTATTTTATTGAAAACCCACCAGAATTGTCTTGGGAAAGTGCTAGTTTTCGTCTCACGGTGGGGAATTCGGCGCCATTTACAAAGATTTAGTTGTTGAATAGTTATTAAGAAACAACTTTCTGCAGCTTTTCGGAAGTGGGGTTAATGCTTTGTGCAATATTTTCCGCCGACTTTCAGCATACTATTCATCAATGTTTAAAAAAAAGGACATATATCACTTGAAAAAATCAGTCGGCACTACCACACACATATACAAGCGTACACACACATAAAAAAGCGCGCGCACGTATACACGCACACGCACACTCATTCCTATAAAGAATCAACGTTTTTTGAAAATTGTATTACTATCGAAAAACCAGTATGGATTCACGTTTATTACACAAATATTAAGGCTTCGTAGAAAATTCAATGCGTTGTGAAAGAATTGATCGAATTTTATCCATTCATCATTAATTTTTATTAGACAACCAGACAACGGCTTATCATATATTTGAATAATTTCTGCTATTTTCTATTCATGAGATATGAAATACCCAAAGGTAATGTATGAAAAACAAACAATAAAATTTGGTTAAAGTAAAACCAAAAAAACGACTTTTTTTCCTAGTACGTTTCCCTTGTTTCAAATTATCTGAATTCACAACCACAGAAGTTTTCTGGATAGATCGGAAGTATTATTTGTATATGCTGATTAAAATGAATATTTATTTTGCAGTATTTTTTCTAATTTTATTAACCGGTTAAGCTTTTCAAAAAGTATTTTTCAAACATTCGTTCAATTCATTTGCTCATCTTCCTGCATGTCTGACTGAGAAAAGATATTGCGTACAATGGCAGCGCAGTCATTTTAGAATTCCTTAAAGATTGATATGGAGCTAAGATCGATGAATGAAATTTTCAGACAATTCCAGAAGATACGAGAAGATCTAGTGAAATTCTTTGGCCAGACGGGAATTAAACTGACGAACATTTTCTTTGGCTTTAACATCTTTATAAATAACTTTTTTGACGCAGAAATCTTGCAGTATTTGAATAGGATTGCAGAAAAAGTAGTCAATAAAAATGAAACACATGAATTACAAAGTAAAAAGACAATGAAGAGAAAAATAGAAGAAAAAAGAAAATGATTTTAATGAATGACAAAATCTTTTCAAAATTAAAAAGAAACATATTGAAAAGTATATTTTCCGAATGAAAGCAATCAAAACTCAAATAATTGATGTCCAAGAAACGTTATAAAGAAAATTGATAGAAAAAAAGAACCGATGTGAGCCGTAGCTCTTATATAATTTGTTTTCCCTTAAAATACTGTTTTAAATCAATATCTGTTATATATTTCCAACTTTCAAGTCAACTAGCAATCAATTAAATAAGTCGTTTCGTTTACTAAAAAAATTATGTGCGAGTGTTTTCTAGAATGTTTCTTTAAAGAAAATAGCGTGCGATTTCACTTATGACAAGTAAAGACTTTAATTGATTCACTTTTTACGGCTTATTAATTATTTTCAAGTTATTTAAAGCCAGAAAATATTTTTATATTATCTGAAGTAACACATATCTGGGAGAGATAAGGTGGATTCTTACACTTTGCAAGCATATTTGCGCGTAAAAAGAATATAGCGAACAGAACTGGAACCCTCGAATTTTCATTTCCAGTCGTAATACGTTACACCGCAGGCATATCAAGGCAAGCAGCACCTAGAATAGCCAAGCAGACTCCCATCTAGGTACTGATAACTTTCGACGTCACTTAAATCCAGTGATCGTGCAAGAAGTAGTGTACACAAAAAGAATCATATGGCTATTTGGCGATGTACTGAAACAACTGTAGTTAGTGCTGATAATAGCCAAATAATAAACTATGATCATCAGTTTCGTGAATATTATATTCAGAACATTTCAGAAACATCAAGACAACGTCCAATTCGTAAATTTGTTCTTCTATGAACAAAGGCAACATCTAACACATCACTTAATAAATACCGGGTTTGACATAAAGATTGTGCCCCGAAAACAATATCCCTATAATTGTTATGAAGGCCTAACCTTCAAATGGCATGTGACAAAAATTTGGGCCCAATCGGATTATAAGTTTAAAATTTACAGTTATTTAAGTGAAGCTACTTTTGCAAATTTTCAAAACAATGGAAAAACCTGAATTTCATGTGATGCGTTTTGATAAGAAAAATACTGTTCAAGCAAAGCAATGACATAGTCAATGTTATTCGGACTCTGCTCCATTGGAAACAAGCGTTAAGATGTGGTATGCTGACTTTAAACGCGGTCGGATAGACACAAATTATGGTGAACGCTCAGGTCGCCCGAAATCGGCAGTTGTTCCGGAAAACACAAGAAAATCCCCAAACTCGGTTTGGACGATCGTAAATTGAAGATGCGTGAGATAGCAGAGGAGACAAACCTATCAGAAGGCAGAATGTTCACAATTTTGCATAGAAATTTGTCAATGAGAAAGTTTTCATCAAAGTGGGTGCCGCATTTGCCAACAGTCGACAATAAACAACAACACGATTCCGAGCGTTGTTTGCAACCGTTTTAACGCAACAAGAAGTGTTTTTGCGTAAATTTGGGACAATGGCTGAAACATGGATTCACCACTTCACTCCGGAGTCAAATCGGCTGTCAGTTGAGTGAATAGCAATGAATGGATACATAAAAGACGATATAGAAAATGGACAGAAGAGTGAAAAATCAAAAAAGTGTAGAGCTAAACAATTTTCTCTGAAGGAATCATGATACATATTAATAAGTCTACTCTTCTTCCATGCTTTGAATATTGCTGACAGATTCGGTCTTGTTCTTTTGCTATTTATTCAGAGTTTGTTGATAAAATTGAAAGAATAATATGCAATGTTATTGGTTCTAACCAGGCATTTCTGTTTCAGACAAATTCTACCACTTTCATTTAGCTTCTCTGAGCCTTTTCTATATTTTCATCGTAATTGTTCTGATGAACTTTTCTTTATGATCCAGACAATATTAAGATCAGCACAAGATTGGTGTCAACGTATAATCATTTTATAGTAAAAGGCTGGATTTAACGGTAACATTTATGTTTACATTTTTTCTATCGGACATCTCGCATATGGAATTCATTTCTGTTTTCTTGCTTTCCAATCTCTTTTTTCCTCAGAAATTTAAATGCAATGTCAGTCATTATATTTTGTTTTCTTACTTCTTATTCTTTTATAGTTCTCTCTCCTTAATACTATTTTTCTCATATATTTTAACTCAGTAACTCCTTGCGTCACTGTGGCTTTATTGATTTACTTAGGGTGAAATAATTAAACAAATAAACTTAAAGCCATGTAACTCGAAGTAGATAATGATGGCTTTCCACCGATTATTAATTTTCAGAAATACCTTTCATATAGTTGAAAGACATCAGTGGTAATGATATTTTTATCTAATTATTGTCTTGCCATTATGAGCGTATATTACTGCTGCACCTTGTATATAGAATATACTAAAATCTCTTGTGAAAGGAAATAGTGAAGTATCTGGTTGTCTTCTCAAATATTTCTGAATTCAGAGTAATTCTGATATTAACAACTGAACTGAATTCTCAAAACAGAATTATGGTCATTAATAACCTTGCAATCCCAGTGGTCTAATATAGCTTCAACATCTTGAACTGGACTCTAAATGGCATCAGATGAATGGATTCTAAGACAAGAAAGCTCCTCTCTAAATATAAGATACTTCATCCAAAGGCTGATGTCGACCGTCTATACATGCCCCGTAAAGAACGTCAAAGAGGTCATATTCAGCTAGAATTGTCATACATAGAAACAACAAGATTGGATGATCCAATTAGTCAAACAACATGAAAACAGAATGAAAAGATATTCAATAATTAAAGAAGGCAGTAAGTACAAATAAGTTTTACGTTTAGCAGATTCTGTAGAAAAGCAAATAAAAACAACAACTAAAAAATAATGTTGATGAAATTAATACTCATCGATGGTTACGTGCATCTCGATTAAAGTCTGAGACTGAAGTGTTTATTCTTGCAGCACATAACCTAAGTCTTTTCACTAGGAAATTTCAGGTAAATATTATACATAATAATGTGGATCTAAAATGCAGGTGCTGTGATAAATACCTAGAAACAATTGACCATCTAATCTCAGCATGTTCTGTACTTACCCCAAATTATTATAAAAATCATCACGATAGAGTGAGGCAATATTTACACTGGACAATGTGCAAACACTATGGAAAATATGTAAACAAACACTGGTATAGACATCACCCAGCACCGGTTACCAAAGTAGAAGATGTCACCATTCTATGTGATTATATCATCTACACAGACAGAAAAAGTAAAGCAAACAGACCTGACTTTAATTTTAAAAACCAAATTGAAAATTCTTGGCTCTTAATTGATATGGCTTGTCCAGAGGATTGTAACATAGCAACCAAGCAATTCGAAAAACCGTTAAATTATAAAGACTTGGAAATTGAAATAGAAAAAATGTGGAAATTGAAAACAAAAATCGTGCCAGTAACAGTAGGTGCACTGGAAATTATAAAAATGGATCTAACCAACACATTGAAAGAGTCCCAGGAAACCCCAGTTAAGAGATATACAAAAATTGTCTTGTTAAGTACAGCCCACACGATAGGGAGTACTTTGTCTATGTAACACTTGCGATGTGAGGTGAGATAGAAAAACATTAAATGGAGCCATAACAACACACCACGACCAGCCTTAGGTCTTCCTGCAGACTTGCTAGATAGTGAAATACCAAAATCTCTTGTGAAAGGAAAATAGTGAAGTATCTGCTTGTCTGCAGAAATCGAATTATGATGAAAAATGACATAATACTAATAATAGCAACAACAACAAAAGTAATCAATATGATGCTTTTCCTGACATTGTCTTCAGATCGGAAGTAAATAATTGACCTATATTAGTTTATACTATGAAAATCTGTGCAAATATCAAGGTTTTTATATTTTTAGATTTGAATCTTATTTCTTGAGCTAATAACTAAATAAGCTCATGGCGAATTTTACGGCAAAAACATATCAGTAGAACTCTCCATGTCGCTTCGTTGAATAATTAACAAAATATTGCAATCACAATAATAATTTGTAATCAACAACTTTTTCCTTTAACTGAAACAGATTTGAAACACTTCAATCTTACTTTCTTTCTTTTTTTTCATCATTTTAGTCCATTTTATCAATAAAACAAGGTATCGTTTTTATTTCAAAATGTAAAATCTATCATTTGTTATGTATTTGCAGAGCTTATTGGTCATGCAAAATAGAATTTGAATTGCATCATATTATATATTAAATCACAATTCTATGTGAATGTTTAAATTACTTCCATGCCTTCAATGATTTAAATTAAATTATACGTTAAAGGTAGATCCTAAAATTACAAAGCCCAAATTCAAAATTGAGTTACGCGAGACTTTTGTCAGTAGCTCATTATGGAAGATTCATTCCTGGGCCGTTTTAGTCATACCACCAGTGTGGCTAGCAGTGTGGCTCTGTAACAGTGAGCTTGTGTAGAAACCAGTTTAAAGAAAAGAAAACTTCTGAATTCAAAATCGTGCTATATGTAGCGGAGACTACTCTACTATATTTCTTAAGAAATCCTGACATTTAACATGACAAAAAAGAACTTTTAGAGAGCCATGATTAATTACGTTCGGAAGTGAAATAACATTTTAAAAAATGCAAGCCGAGCCATTTGCAAACGTAAAAAATGTCATTTTCAAATCTCATTTCATTCTTTTTTTCGTTGATATATTAAGCTTGGACTGTGGCTACCTTTTCTTAGTTAATTACATGCTTTTCTTCTATTCCCGTATCATTTAAACATTTTTCATTCTACATTTGGTGTATGCAAATCTAAATCACGTATTTCGAATCTGATGCACGAGACATTGTGAAATAACAGTATTATTAATCTCCTTGTCATATATATTGAATTAGTGAATTATCAATGTCTATTTATTAAATGTCAGCTCTTTCTAAAATAATGGTCTCTAATTACTTACAACATGTAACTCACAATACTTACACACAGAATATTTTATATATATATATATATATATATATATATTAGTGAAACCTTTTTAGTTTTAAGATAAATCAATGATGCTAAAGATTTGAGATCTTGCATGCATTCATTGTTAACTGTTATTAATAACCAGTGTGAATGTAAAGAAGCATGTATTACAGACCCCCCCCTCTCTCTCTCTCTCTCTCTCTCTATATATATATATATATATATATATATATATATCAGAGTCAGTAAAAAGAAATGTATTCTTTATTATATAGAATAACGCTTGCTCAATGAAACATATCGTACATCAAGATAATTCACATCACTACATTTCAACATAATCCCCACTGCGAAAGATGGCATGTATTTAAGCTTCGTAAAACGCAGCTCACTGCATACACCATCAATATTTTTACATCTTTCACTTCGTACTGACCACTATAACATTTGTCCCTCAGTAAGGTACCTCTACATTGGACCAAATATATTGAAGTTACATTCTAAGAAGTTACAAATCGCTTCTGTTAGTTAGTACGTAGCTCGATTGTCTTTTCTTCACTACTCGCATTTATTAGTCATAATGGTTTATCAATAATTGGTGATGTTTACCATTGAATTTGGTCAATATGAACTCGACATGAATAAACGTGAGCACACCATACAGTGCATCTTTGCGAAAGAGTTATGATCTTTTATTTTGCCATAAAATTATGTCTTTATGAAAGGTGTTTAATTCCTTCAACTTACCTATACCTGCAGCATTCAAAATATTATAGAAATGACAAATTGAACCCGACGCCTTTACTTATAAAATCCTAATGTGGACAACTTTTAAGGGTCAGTAGCTGATATTCTTGCTGTTCATTGGGTCATATGTAAGTAACGAGACACTTAGGAGCTTTTAATATTACCACTCTGACATAGAAAATTCAGAAATACGAGCTTTTAACGACAACAACAGGAAGCATAATTGTCTTAACCCGTATCTAAATTCAAAGATAACTCGAATTTTATGTAAAATGTTTCTCAATATTATAATTACAGAAATTTTAAAAGAATACATTATATATTTTATACCTTACAGCTTCGTCTTTTGCCCGCAGAAGTTTATTCTTGATATTTGAGGAAACAACAAAACTACCAGTTATAAAGTGCATAAGACTTAAAGAAAAAAGTAATCACGTGACATTGGCATTTGAAGAACACTAAAATTTGGTCATTCAAATTTTTATATCTTATTATCAGTCAGTTTGGAACTATAATGCTTTTCTGGCTATTCTAGTTGTAAGCTACATAAATTAGGAATTAAATATTCATAAATCCATCAAATAAAAGATGGAAAATTGGCCTTAATTACTATTATTTTATTATTTCAACCTAAACAAAGCGTTAATGCCAACAAGAAGCACAGGATTACTGGAAGTGAAAGAACAGGAGAATATGTTAGCTCGAGGTAGAGGGAGAAGTGCATTGGAGATGAGGTTTGCTCCTAAGCAAGGCAACAAGTTCACTATGTTGAGGATTCAGGAAGTGAAAGAATTAGAATAATAAGGAGTGAGAAAAGGATAATAAACGAACAGATTTCATAAAAACAGAAAATGGCGATTGGTGTTGCATTTAATGTTTAAATATTGCAATTGTCAGGTAAGAAACGCTCGAAATAGATTCCCACAAGCGAGAAGTATGAGAAAAGAACTACTGTAATAGAACATACAGTTGCATTTAGTTCAACATTAAAACACTGAGGTCAAGTTGCTAATTTAGTAGCACGCTTAAATTCATACCGTCAAGGTACCATGGAGGAAATTCTTCAAGACAATTGTATTAAATACGATAGAGTCTTCATTGTTTCATGGTGATTAACTACATCTAAACAGTTGTTGCACTATCTCCCGCGGGGATATTTTCTTTTGTTGGTTTAATACAGCGGAGAGAGAGGAATTAATATTAGTAGTATTATTGGTTGTGCTTTATTGTAATTTGTGATGTGAGCTTATAAAAAAAACTATTTTAAAAAAAAACTATTTTAATACTATCATATACTTGTAAAAGTCCGGGGAATAGAAAAATTAGCTATTTTAATACTATCATGTACTTGTAAAATCCGAGGAATAGATAGGTTAGCTGAAAATTTGAGGGAAGGAGAGAAATATTATTTTCTTTCTTTTCCATATACGATACTCATTATTTTGGACCAGGTTGAAGTTTGACGAAATGGTTGCAGTCATAATAAAATGTCAGGATTATTTGATAGGGTCAGGCGGGGTTAATGTTCCTCAACAGATGTCCCAGAGAACATAAATTGTTGGAATTTAAATATTCTTAGTTTCAGGATTATACCTCATTCGTCGAGCTAACCCCTTCCGTTAATCGAGTGGGCGGAAAATGATTTCATTGGCCGAAGGCTTCGAAAGGATTAAGGATGGTTATAAAAATCCGGACTCGGCGATAAAAATAATTTTTTTTCAGTTTGTTGTCACCAGCTGTGAGAAGCTGTGAGTTGTTTTCAGAGTTGAGTAGCTATCAGTCGAAATGTAACGATTGTGGAAAAAGGTTCCCAAATGGGGAGCCATGACACACGGCTGGTCGCCTACCATAGAACTTATGGCTAAAGAGTTAATGTCGAATGAAGCCTGCCACCGATTAACTTAAAGAGTTAATTTGGAATAATGTGCCTTCGATATGAATCCCGAAAGAACGTTACTGTTTTTTTTTAAATCATGGGAGAATCGATAATTTTGATTCATCGTTCGCTCTATTTCGGTAAACTCCGTTAAACTCCGATAAGAACCCGAAATGTTATTTTAGATGTTGCATAGAGAATTGACATCCCTGATTATAGAGAAAATATGAAAAGACTTTAATGAAAATTTAATGAATACGTGAAAGGACTTTAGTGAAAATTAGAAGAGCTCTTTTTTACTTTAACGAAACTTAGAAAAGACATTTTATTTACGGATTGAAAGCGCTGATATTTTTAAACTCACTCTCTCTGTTGTAAACCAACATTCAAAAAACTGTATAATCTGCTTCTGAAAAGAAAAACATCTTTTTTTTTATATAAAGACATTCTTCGTAGCTCGCCAGGCGTGTTCGACCTTATTCATTTATTTTATTAATTTTGTTTTTTATGCCGTATTTATTTTTTTAACCACAAGTGTGCACCAGTGTCCAGACTGGCTCAAAAAGGCGACTACTAAAATTGTACGACGCGACCTCTGGGATCAATTCACAAGTGTGAAACCCCTACCACTTAAGGTTACCAATACTACAATCTAAAAGGTTATGGAAACAAAAAGCTACATTCCAAATATTTTATTTAGAAATTTACATTTTTATAAAATGAGGCGATTTACGCATGATCAAAATTATAAGACCAGGGGTATAAATTGTTAGATCTATGGTAATTCCAATGTTTTTAGTTCAGTTAGAGATTAGCAATTACTGCGTAAAGGTGTTACCATGTCTAAAGCAAGCAAATTTACCAAAGTTGAGTGTTCTCGAATTCTAGAATTCCATAAGTAAGGTTTGTCACAGCGGGCGATAGCAGCTAAGGTAAATCGCAGTAAAACTGATTTGCAACTTTCTAAAGAACAGTGAGAATTATGAAAAAGTAAAATCCTCTGGTAGACCCCCCCCCCAACATTACTCCTGCATTGAGTAAGAGAATAAGCCGGGTTGTTATGAAAGAGAGGGGGCTTTCTTCTAGTCAAATTAAGGCAGTCACAGACGCTGAGTGCAGTCCCGTAACCATCAGACGACACTTACGACAAAAAGGCATGGTAAATAAAAAGCGTAAACAAATTCCTCGGCTGCTTCCACGTCACAAAGTGGACCGCTTAAAGTTTGGTTGTGAATACTAAACATGGGACGTTGGGAAGTGGAAGAATCTCCTGTTTTCTGATAAGAAAAAAATCAATCTAAATGGTCCTGATGGCTTCCAGCGATATTGGCATAACAAAAACATGCCTCCTGAAATTTTCTCCACACGTCATAGTGGTGGAGGGTCCCTAATGGTATGGGGTGCCTTTTCTTACAGAGGGACGATGGAGTTCCAGGTGATGCAGGGTTGTCAAACAGCAACTGGTTATGCTAACATGCTGCAAAAAGCATCATTGATGGAGGGCAATCGTTTGTGTGTGGATGGATGGTTATTCCAACAGAATAATGCTGCAATTCACGCTGCAAGACGGACCTTGACCTTTCTACAAGAAAATGGGATCCATCTCTTGGGACATCCTGCATGCTCACCAGACTTGAACCCAATTGAAAATGTTTGAGGGTGGATGACAAGAGATGTTTATCCAAATGGCAAACAATATTCAACAAAAAATGAACTTCGTGAAGCCATCTTCAGAAGCTGGATCAACATCTGCCGCACCTTAATGGAAACGCTTATTTCTAGCATGCCCGACAGAATTTTTGAAGTGATCAAAAGCAGTGGAGGAAGAACTCATTATTAAATTTGGTTGTTGAATGTTTTCATACACTTTTCATACATTTTTTGTACAATTTTGTAGAATTTTCTTCTCTTGTCTTATAATTTTGATCATGTGTAAATCTCCTCGTTTTATAAAAATGTAAATTCCTAAATAAAATGTTTGGAATATACCTTTTTGTTTTCATAACCTTTTAGATTGTAGTATTGGTAACCTTAAGTGGTAGAAGTTTAAAATCTATCCGTAAAAAATATTTCTTTTAAAAGATTTTTAACTGATCTTAAAATTTTGATCAGGAGTGTATCTTGTAAACCAGCTTTTGTGGCGACATCATCGGACGAGATCGTCACGACCAGCAACAGCAATCGAACCAATTGGCCAGCTGGGTGGCAGTGTCACAACTGGGATCGTCACGACCATCGATGAGAAAGAGCGTCACATTAGACGAACAGCACCGGGCGAACGTGTTACACAATGACCTTTACAAAAGATGAAAATGATATTCATGAGTTTATTAATAACTTTAAGAAAAATCTTTTAAATGTATCCCCTTATAAAATCAAAGGGTTTACTGAATCCTTCATCCCCAAAAGAGTGTGCATGCCCGTCTTGAAATAATCTTTAACGTATCATTTCGTGTTTGATTGTTGTTTCCCATACGATTGATGGGTATCACGTGACCTGTTTACAGCCATAAATATTTATTTTGTGTGGCAGTAAAGAATCCCTTGGCATGTTCTTCTTGTACATTCACGCACAAAAGAGATCATTTCAATTTTTTTCTAGAAAGATAGATTTGGTAGGTGGTCAGGACATTCACTTGACCCCAATATTGTGAAGTATCTTGGTGTCGATATAATAGAGCGTGCTGAAGGGTTTCCTATAGGATCTTTCTAAAGAACAACAGCTTTATCAACAGCGTAGAATACAGCTGTTTAGTGATATTTCGGAGGGAGTCAAAGGTTCATAAACTGCATTTGCTCATATTAGTGAATTTAGTGAACTATTCAAGTCTTATTTAAGATAAATATTGTTGAGCCTACGTAGTTTATTATGGATTGTTAAAAGTCGACTTTTTTTATATAAATACTTATGTTTAAATTTATTGTTAAATTTAGATATGAGTAGATAAATTTGCATATACGCCTACTTGCTATTTTGAAAAAGAGTAGAGTTTTATCCTTTGTTTGTTGTTTATGATTGGTTGTCCACTGCCTTCAAACTCATTAATTCTTTTTCCTCTATAAGAATAGATATTATGGTCTATCGCCCGTTCCCTCTTGTAGTCCACTTCAACTTGAATATAATGTCTGTTAAGATCACAGTATATTACGGATTCTCTAACAATATATGTAAACTATGAGTTGCAGTGCTTAATCTTAGGAAAGATAGTGCATTTTCCCTGTTACTTCTCTCCGCTTGTTTGTGTTTAACACAAAGTGCATTTCTCAGATCAAAAATCTGTTTTCCTATAGCTAGATATGAGTCAGACACACGGATTCATAATTTTCTCAAGAGCAGACGTCTCAGCAGAATTTTAACTTCCATTTGTCATGTTGTTAATCATTATGGCTGCACTTCAAATGGAATGAAAATGTAAAATATAGAAATTGAATGCAAATAAGATCATACAGAAAGAAACATTGTAAAATATCAAGACAATTAATAAAAAGAACCTGAGAATAAAGCTCACTGGAATATATAACAAGCCTTTTAACTCCTCAGAAGGGATCTCCGCTTATTTTAGACGTACTCACCAAGCTTGGCCAATTGTAAGTTAGTGAGCATATTTAACGAATTGTTGGTAGTTTTGAATTTTAAAAAAATGTCCTTCGCCTAGGTTACAGAACACAGTCCTTTGTTCTATTTACCTATAGGTGGGGAAGAAATGATTGATTATGCACAAGAGTATTTACACCTAAGTGAATGCAACGAAGTTGACTGAAATTAAAACTCAATCAGAACCACGTTCCTCCACATACTTGATAAAACAATTAGAACTATTGCGAAAATCAAAAAAGAAAGCGAGTTAAGTAAGATAACATAATCCTGAAGACAGTAAAAATATCGAGAAATGTATTTATGATTCTTCATCCATTTCCTAGTTGATATCGCATAATCAGTGATTCCTATTGGAGATACGAAAATAAAACAAGTACAAGAGTTTAAATATATGGGATTTGTTTTAAGAAAAGATGAAAAGTGGGAGACTGAAATCCAAACGTACATTGGGATATTGAAATATGATATTCCAAAAGCTAAGCAAAGAATAAAGAAACAGTAAATTTTTGTTAAAAAAAAAGGACGAGTACTGAAACACTATGTAGCACCAATTCTCCTCTATGGAAGGTTATACTGAATAATCCACTCAAATATGTGGAAAATCACTTGCAGTAATATAGATGTGTTTTTGCAGAAAGTTGCTAAGAATACCAGGGATCAACCATGTGAGCAACGACGAAGTTTAAGAGAAAATTAAAACATAATCGACGCTTATACTTAACATCTGAATGAGACACTTGAAATTCATTTTGCGCATAGTGAGAAAAGAGTACTTGGAGAATGCGTTACATATCGAAGATTGAAAGCAAGTTTGAAAACAACGAACAGCCTTCCTAGCAATTTGAACAAATAGATGCCAGAAAAGGGTTTTAGAGAAATTAACACAAAAACAACATTTTCATAAGAGCAACCAATGAATGACGAACTTCTGAAGGGTCACAGGATATAGGATAAGAAAACAATTGCAATCAAAGAAGAAGCTCCAGTGGGATTGGAAAAGAGAATCTTTGGTTCGGTTGACAGTTTCCTTTTTGATTATAAGTAGAAAAAGAAAATAGCAAAATGCAATCTTTTGGTGTTTTTCTAGTTGGCTGTCTTTCGCCTCTGCATGCAGGAACGGTTCTTCAGAAATGTGTAGCAAGATATTTGAGATATTTTATGTGTGAATAGATCAGCAAAAAGAAAGGAGATGTGAACCTGTCGCTGAAAAGAAATATTGCCTGTATACAATACAGGCAATATTTTCATTTTCAAGGTGGGGAGATTTGTTTGATATAAATGTTACGAAAGAAAAGCAAGCACACTATTTGGGACAAACAAAAACCACGCACTCAAGTGAGATTCCGCATGTATTTTTTAACTTACTTAAAGTATGTGGTCTCTTTTCTCTCTTTAATATCTTTTCTACACACACACACACACACACACACACACACACACACACAAACTATACACCAGTAACTAAAAATGCACTAAAATACTCACATTATTTATAAAATATTGTCAGAATCATTCTGAAAATGGTTGCAGCAACTACAAATATAAGTACGAGGTTTAATTTGTTCAACAAGCCACTTTTAGATTTTACCCTTCCAAGCAATAAACCTCTATAACACAAGTGGCTACTGAGTGTAAGAGAATATGAGAAAAGTCAAAGACATTACGGATAGTTAACAATAGAAGAATAGAAATTAAGAAAACTGAAGATAACAATTCATATTGAAATTAATTTTTAATGACAGAAAGAAGACTTAGATCAAGAAGTCGAAAGTGATTTTCACAGGAGAAAAATGCGAGTGAAGAAACTGTTAGTATAGAACTTACGGTAACATGTTGCCTTTTTAAATGCAAAATGATGAAAGCTTGCCACTAATAGGAATAAATTCATAGCAACCTAAAAAGGAAAAAAAATTCAAAACAATTACCATGAAAGTATTTATAAGAAAGGCACAGTAAAGCCCCGTTAGGGTGAAGAGCAAGTGACTGAGACAGTGATCATATACCATGCTAAATAAGACTGCATACTTTTCAAAGAAGAAATATCAGACAACAATATTCAATGCAAGGGCCGAATATCTGACTTATAATTGTTTACATTAGATTCTGGCCAGCAATAACGACATAATTAACAATTTTTACTCCTTCTTGCAATGAATAACTGCAGCATATCATGATTGCTATCATTTCCAAAAAACACATATACTTCTACTTTGCTTTTATTGTATGCTTCCTCTTTATTGTGGAGTTTTTACAGCTTCTCTGTTGTCATTTTCAGAAGTGTTTGACTGATATGCATGTGCTACCTTCTTTATAGCGCCTTGTTTAAATAATTTATAAAGATGTCTGTGCAAACTCTAAGCATAAAAACAATGTTACTCCTTGTCAATTTCTATAGAGGATGTCTGAAAAATTGAAAAAGTTAAGCACTATGAATCATTTTTAATTGATACTTTCATCTTTTCTTATAACTGACAGATATCTAGATAGAAAATTTTGCGTGAAATCTCGACATGGAACGAATGTTACTGATCTCAGTTTTATCTTATGTAACATCTTGGGAATTAAGTCTCTTTCATCGCAAGTCATCAATTTAGAGACGTATTTATATCTGACTGCAGTTAACATTTGTTTATTTTAATTGTCAATGAATAGCAACTGCAAGAAATCAGAGTGTATATTTTCAGCACAGAAGGCACTCAAAATCAAACATATACATTTAACTATTTGCGTAGTATACTAACAGATAATAGATAACATGACACCGAAGTCCGAAGATTTATAGTCATCCAGAAAGTAAGCCAAATATCATAACAAGAAAATGCCGTTAGAAACAAAAAATGTCGAAATAATATATAATATATAATTTATATAGGATCGGATACAGGACAATCATTCCACAGATAAAGAATCAAAAGCCAAGTAGAGAAGTACTAAGGAAAATTATGAATACAACAGTTTAGCAAAGGAGAGTATTTAAGAAAAAAAAGGGAAAATGTAAAACAATTCTAGTAACAAATGGATGGATATTCTCGGACGTAAAGAGATATAAAGGTCTAGAGAAATTAACACTCACACGACATCATCTATGCTCTTTAATGCGCTGTGTATTTCAGAAGGTGGGATAACATGCCTTGCAGCAACACATTCCTATCTTTTTTGGCTCTAAGCAATTTTTGCTATTTTTCTGTACATCCTTGTTTATATTCTGCAACATATCTATGCAAACGATACTCATGTTTGCCTTTGATCACTTTGCTTTCAATATGTCCTGTAAACCTAGCGTTCTATAAGCCTTTTTTTCACTATGCTTCCGAGAAGTTACAACAATATGTATTTCTTATCCTATGCAAAACTGTCCTTTTATTCGCAGTTCTCCATGAAACTTCCTAGTTACTCACATGTTACGTTCATGGGATTCCAGTATCCTTCTATAAAACCTAATTTATATTACTTGACGTTTGTTGTCTTCTATAAAATATTAGCCAGTAGTTACTGCCATATTTTAGGATTTGAAGGGGCAAAGAATAGACAAACACACTACACTGGATGTGTATATGAATTAACAGCTGATGAGGAAGAAAGATAAAAAGTAACGAGTCAATGGCTGGAACAGCAAAAGAGAAGAATTCGTGGAGAGCTATGATCGCCGACCACATGAAAACAAACGAAAACATATGAAAAAGTTTAGTTCTCTTATCAGCTGAACAATTAATACAAAAAGAAAAATATGAGTCGAACTGACAAATAAGTACTCATCGATAACTAAAATAAAGAACAACTCAAATAACGAATTAATTCCTTAGAGACTGAACCAATTTACAAATGCCTCATTAACATTTTCTTAATGATAACACACCATAGATGCATTTTCAGCTTCATTTTCAAGGTTTGCTAACAGCAGACAATAAATTTCCGTTACCGAATGTTTCGAAAAAATATTTTAAAAGAGTCGGAAAATAAATATTATCTCAACAAAACGATTCGAAAGCGAAAATACACTCATTCGGAAGCATTTGTCATGGGGAAATACATTTACGTTTTATTTTATCACTGCATTTGCTATGTCATTTTTATTGTATAGTTTAATCTCCGCTTTCAATACAGACACATAAAACTATCGTATCTAAACAGGCACATAGTATATGTATATAAACTCCCAAACTCATACACACACATACAAATAAGCAGATGTGCACATATACGTACTCAAAATTGCAAAGAGAAAAAAGAATGAAACACCATCTACTTTATTATTTCTTTATATTTTACGGAAATTTCCATCTTCCGCGCCTTTAAATCTGTCAGCTTCTTTTTAAAATAAAAAAAAGTATATTTCATTTATTGAAAATATTCATCCATGTGCAGCTTTTATTATTTTGTGTTATTGAAATAGCATCAGGTGGCTGAAAGATGGCATTCACTTAGCGCTATCTTAATGCCTCTTATATATTTGTGAATATATATATATATATATATATATAATAAAGATATGCATGTATGCTATTTGCATCCACATATTGATGCATTTATATGCTACCGTATATAGCTTATGCACACACACACACACACACACACACACACACACACACACACACACACACACACACACACACATATATACCTGATGTTAAATATGTATGCTTTTAAAATTTTTGCAGTCTTTATCAGAGTAAAATATTCAGTTTTGGGAATACATATATGTACAGGGTGCAATGGATAAATTAGGCCAAACTGAAAATAATACTGACACTTTATTTTAACAAATAAGTTTACCAAAATAACACAAGCATATCTTGCAATAGTAAAGAGAAAATGTATTCATTACAGTCGCAATTAGCTTTAGCCAAATAACTCCAAACGACTTCGGAATTTCCTAAAAATCTTCGGGACAGTCTCGTTTTTTAAGTTGGTGAATGCTCATCATTTTTGCCTTCAGTTCATCTTCGATGTTACAATGAGTTTTATTGTTGGTCTATGCTCATTTGCGCACTGCACATACTGATCAAAAGGGTTTCAGCTCTGGGAGGCAGGTGGCCAGGTATAAATGGCGATGTGGTCCCAGAAATTGCGAGACAGCCATGAGTGGATTCTGCTGCTTGTGTGGCATGGTGCAGAGTCATGTTGCAAGACATAGGGTCTTTCGGCAACATCTCCTTTATCCAAGAGAGCACTAGCTTCTCAGGAAACTTGATATAGGACTCCGTGTTGTGTCTGAAGGTCTGTGGGAAATTTAATGTAGGAATAATGTCACCAACACAAAGTGATCATGCAATATACCTTAGTTATTACCATTCGATTCATCAACTCTTTCAAAATTTTCTTAACTTTTCTTAGATTGATATCGAACTGCTTTAAAATGACAAGCAGTAAGGCATGCCGTATCCAAACTTCTGGCTGGGGGAATTGCGAGTGAATTGTCGCCACGTGACAATCCCTGAATTTTAATTATGATCTTCCAATCCACTCAGTGACATTGTCAGACCATATTCACCTCACCTGCACTCTTGTTCTTCTCTTGCCTAAGGTAACACTATATAGATTGCAAGTGGAGAAATTGATGGTTCTTATGACGTTTCAATACTATTTCAAGTTTCCATTCTTGAGGGTAATTATAAAATTTTCCAGTGGGGCAGTTTCTATTTAGATGACGTATCGAATTGTGTCTGTTGTCATGCGGTCTATATTAGCAATGCCATGCATTTTATGTAATTCTGCTGTTGATGCTCAAGATTTATGGCCAACAGGAAGAACACCAATAACTACAGCAATGTAATCTTTTTTTCCAAATGCTTTTTAGTTGTGCGACAGCTGTCACTTGGATGGACAATCTTCCAGAAAATGCATGCAAATTAATGTCGAGAAAACAAACTCATGTCGAACAATGACATTGTGCTTTAAAGCAAGATAAAATAGGTGGCCAAGAACTTAAAGTAATGAGACAATTTAAATACCTTGTATCAATTATCAAGATGTCAATATTCCTTTTTATTTGTTCTCATATTTATTTCATGGTACTGCCCAATCCAGAGCGTATCAATTTTAACGCTTACATGTTAGAACAGTAAATATGCTAACACTTGCATTTAGCAACATGAAAAGAAATGATTTTTGTTTTTGACACACCAAAAAGACTTAAATAATTTTTTTTCCGTTTAGTAACGATAACTGGTTAATGTTATATATATTTTTTTTTCTGAAAACTTAATTGGGTTTTTGCTGATATAATCTGCAATATTTTTCTCACTTTAAACTTTATTTTTAGTGAATTTTCATATTTGAACAGACACTCCGATTATTTATTAAAGAGTATATTTATTTTCGTCTACCGGCCTGCAAACACGAGAAATCGACACGCTTTCAGGCAGGATTTGAACCTGCTTACCCCTGGGCAGATAGGAATCCCCCGTTAAATTAGAGTGCGTTAATCATCTCGGCCATAAAGATTTTCCCCAATCATGTAAAGTCAAGTAGAATATCTCTTCAATGAATGGCTCTACTCAAATATAAGTATTTATTAAAAGTCAAAGTAACCATCAAATATATATATATATATATATATATATATATATATATATATATATATGAATATATATGTGTGTGCGTGTGCGTGTGTGTGTCTTTGTGTATTTTAAATAATATTTTGTGTCAACAAAAATGGTGTCAGATTTTATCGAAACGATTAAACATACTTTTCTAATGTAGTGAGGAAGACAATCTGTTATGAACAATACGATTAATTGTCAAATCAGTTGCTGTTTTAAGCGTATTAATTTATATTATTGCTATATATTCCTAATTGTGATGAGCCTACTATATTTAAAGGACGACTGTACGGTAATTATATTGTGTTTTCAGAATATGAAATTTATGTTCACAAGGAATTCCTACTGCAAAGTTGTTATTTGTTTCCCTGTGCTTACACAAACAACAGTGAGAAAAGTTTTAAAACGTTTTACACGGGGATTGATATAAATTAGCATTGACGAAGGTCAAAAGAAAACACATATTTATGCGATGAATAGAATGAGCAAGTGAAAGTTTAAAGATAGGAAATAGAAAATAAATAAGATGTAAGTGAAAAAATTATGAACTAAAATGCTTATAACGTAAAAATGGTGTTGCAATAAAATTTCAGATTTGTATTGGCCAAATAGTACATGCTCTGATTGTGTCGGTTAAGATTTTGTAAATTTTCTAACGTATCATTTTCTAATACACAGTATGAAAGCGTGTACATGTTTAGTAAAAAAGAGGAAATAATAGATGGAAAATTAGAGGAAAATGAAGAAAAAAGACATAAGAAAAAGAAAGACAATCAAGAGTCAAATATGGAAGAAAGTATAAAAAAGAAACAGTTGTTTAAAGTTTCATTTTAATTTTCATTAGATGAAAAGTTCAAAATCCAATGAAGATGGAGTGTTCCTGAAAGATGTATTAGCTATAAGGGTAAGAGGTAAGAAACGCAGTTTAGGAAGATATGTGGAAAATGTAACAGTTAACCTTAAATATGAAGAGGTTAAGATTTTGCTGATCGGGAAAAACATAATCTCAAGAGTCATTTCAAGAGAATAGCGACACGAATTATATGCTGTTGGGTAATCGAATATGCGTGCCGTAGCCGTGAACATTAGAATAGTTTGAAGTTGTTAGTGTAGCTCTCCAGAACATTTTTCATTGAAATAGCGAGAGTGACGAAAGATTACAAAAACAGGTGAGTGAGTAAAAGATAATTATGAAACAAACTCTAATTAGTTAAAAAAAGTAATATAATGGACTTGCGAATTTTGAAATATTTTTGTAGGCAGTAATTCATCTAAACGAAAACGCTTGATATATGGAAAAAAAACCTTTATCAGTAACAAGTTAAATGATAGAACCCCAATACGTGCCTCATAATCAGTTCTACTTGACACTTCAATATATTTTAACTACAGGCAGTAATACGGCATGAACATCTGCATTTGAAGTCGAAGGCGGAATGGGCGTCACCTCCGAGTGTTGTGTGCTTTTTCTGTTTTCTTTAATTCTACTGCGAACCAGTTTGGTGTTGACAGGTTCATACTCTTAGTCAGAACGAACATGCAATAATGTGCGTGGGTATGCAATCTTTCGTGAAAAATATACAAGATGCTGTTGGGAAGTAGCTTCGTTCCACGAGAAAATAGGTTTGTCCATCAATACGTAAAGTGTCATGTTTCTTTATCTATATTTGCAAACATTACAGAAGATTCATGGATAACTCGCTGTGAAATAATTCGATTCTAGCACATTATGAAAATGGTGTAGTGAGTTCCATCCTCATTATTCCCATCCCAATCACTAAAAAGTCATTCTTGTGTGGTTCAGTTATTAAAACTCTAGTATAGTAGACAAGGAAATTGAACGCAGAATACCCAGCGTTAAGGATAGTGTTGCCCTAACCACAAGATGCTATAAAAAGCAAAATATTAATTTAAGAATTTGTGTCGTCAAATAAATAATACAGATTTGTCTAACCTATCAGTTATGCACAACCGTTTTTTTTTAGATCAACGATTAAAATAAATTAAACTGGATGAACCCGATGGTATTTCTTAAATCATCAAGCAAATACTATTCTCTGGCGCTACAGAATCACAAAATCTTTACCAAATAATAAATTCACCTCACTTGAAAAGGTCTAACAGCAGTAACAACATAAAAGAATAGCATTTGTAAATTGAAGAGGAAATAATGAATTAATCAAAATGGTGACCCTCGGTCCTACTTACATAATAATTGGTTGAAATGAGAAGTATATTTCCATGCAAAATTTTTTAAGAGATGTAATCATTCGGTTAATGAAAGCTGAATATTTTTTATAATGAAGCACTTAATCACATTATAACTATTAAAAGTAACGGTGTTGTGGCAGATTAAAACTAAACTTGGTATGTATTTATACCATAACATTTAACAATTGATTTGTTTTTATGTTGTTTCTGAGGAAACGATTTAAGGCAGTTTTCAATAATATTTGACTTCTGTAATAATATTTTACCTCTGTATTTTCTATTTGTTTTGTTCTTAGGCTGATAACTGAAACTTTTAGAATATGCTCAAATAAAAATATTATTTTGCAATGGATTGTATATATGAGTTTTATATAAATTATATATAATGTATAAAATTATGTTGGGACCAAATAGACGTTCAATGAAGATTTTTAAGACCGGAATTTTCCAGTGTAAACAGAGAAAACCCAGGTTCTAAAAGATGATAAGGAAATCATACCCGCATGGTTTCTGAAATAGGGAAAGTTACAACACAATATCAATGCACATCTCTTTGTACTGACACGTGATATATTTAAAAGAAGTAAGTTCAGTAAGCTTTACATATTTTCTACTATTTATTTTGTTCATACTCTTTACCTCGGGCAGTAATTGCTGGGTAATTCTCACTGTTAGGAAATAACGTGACGTTTGTGTTTCTGCATTTACTCAAGTATATCTTTTATTCTGAAGGTACAAAAGGCTTTGGAGATAGCTGGTGTAATGATTTTCTAAGTGTAGATAAATCTGCCACAAAGCTGAAATTATGGGGCACTCAGTGGAAATCAAACTTACTTCTCAGAAGTAATTGTTCTGACGAGTCAAGCTCGGTAAGGATTATACGATGTTCGCGGTACCCAAGCCAGGTGACATACATATGGGATGCATTAGGCATTCGAAACGTAATAACTTTTCACTAGAAATGATATTAAAACAATTATAACCAGCTTTATTTTCAATCTCCACAAAACGTTCAATTATTTTACACTTAGATCAATGTACATTCGGATTTAATATGTTAAATCGATTTTGATTTTTTGAATGGGAATTTACCTAGCAGGCCGACTCGCTTTGATATTTGGGAAAAGCAAGAATTGAAGAATGAATCTTAATTCAAATTTCCTGTGTTAAACTGTGAGGTATTTTCCGTTTGTTTTTTTTTTTTTTTTTTGTTTTTATATATATCTATGTTTTTGTTCTCCCCCCCTTTTTGGAGTTCATGCTTCATTTAGGAGGAAAAAAAAAAAGTTTGAAATTTATATTTATTCTGTTATGCGAAGCTACTTTGGCCAAGTTATCAGCAGCCATTACAGCTCCATGCCACGTGTTGTTCTTTGAATGGGAATTTACCTAGCAGGCCGACTCGCTTTGATATTTGGGAAAAGCAAGAATTGAAGAATGAATCTTAATTCAAATTTCCTGTGTTAAACTGTGAGGTATTTTCCGTTTGTTTTTTTTTTTTTTTTTTTTTTTTGTTTTTATATATATCTATGTTTTTGTTCTCCCCCCCCCCTTTTTGGAGTTCATGCTTCATTTAGGAGGAAAAAAAAAAAAAAGTTTGAAATTTATATTTATTCTGTTATGCGAAGCTACTTTGGCCAAGTTATCAGCAGCCATTACAGCTCCATGCCACGTGTTGTTCTTTGAATGGGAATTTACCTAGCAGGCCGACTCGCTTTGATATTTGGGAAAAGCAAGAATTGAAGAATGAATCTTAATTCAAATTTCCTGTGTTAAACTGTGAGGTATTTTCCGTTTGTTTTTTTTTTTTTTTTTTTTTTTTTGTTTTTATATATATCTATGTTTTTGTTCTCCCCCCTCCTTTTTGGAGTTCATGCTTCATTTAGGAGGAAAAAAAAAAAGTTTGAAATTTATATTTATTCTGTTATGCGAAGCTACTTTGGCCAAGTTATCAGCAGCCATTACAGCTCCATGCCACGTGTTGTTCTTTGAATGGGAATTTACCTAGCAGGCCGACTCGCTTTGATATTTGGGAAAAGCAAGAATTGAAGAATGAATCTTAATTCAAATTTCCTGTGTTAAACTGTGAGGTATTTTCCGTTTGTTTTTTTTTTTTTTTTTTTGTTTTTATATATATCTATGTTTTTGTTCTCCCCCCCTTTTTGGAGTTCATGCTTCATTTAGGAGGAAAAAAAAAAAGTTTGAAATTTATATTTATTCTGTTATGCGAAGCTACTTTGGCCAAGTTATCAGCAGCCATTACAGCTCCATGCCACGTGTTGTTCTTTGAATGGGAATTTACCTAGCAGGCCGACTCGCTTTGATATTTGGGAAAAGCAAGAATTGAAGAATGAATCTTAATTCAAATTTCCTGTGTTAAACTGTGAGGTATTTTCCGTTTGTTTTTTTTTTTTTTTTTTTTTTGTTTTTATATATATCTATGTTTTTGTTCTCCCCCCCACTTTTTGGAGTTCATGCTTCATTTAGGAGGAAAAAAAAAAAAAAGTTTGAAATTTATATTTATTCTGTTATGCGAAGCTACTTTGGCCAAGTTATCAGCAGCCATTACAGCTCCATGCCACGTGTTGTTCTTTGAATGGGAATTTACCTAGCAGGCCGACTCGCTTTGATATTTGGGAAAAGCAAGAATTGAAGAATGAATCTTAATTCAAATTTCCTGTGTTAAACTGTGAGGTATTTTCCGTTTGTTTTTTTTTTTTTTTTTGTTTTTATATATATCTATGTTTTTGTTCTCCCCCCCCCTTTTTTGGAGTTCATGCTTCATTTAGGAGGAAAAAAAAAAGTTTGAAATTTATATTTATTCTGTTATGCGAAGCTACTTTGGCCAAGTTATCAGCAGCCATTACAGCTCCATGCCACGTGTTGTTCTTTGAATGGGAATTTACCTAGCAGGCCGACTCGCTTTGATATTTGGGAAAAGCAAGAATTGAAGAATGAATCTTAATTCAAATTTCCTGTGTTAAACTGTGAGGTATTTTCCGTTTGTTTTTTTTTTTTTTTTTTTTTTTTGTTTTTATATATATCTATGTTTTTGTTCTCCCCCCCCCCTTTTTTTGGAGTTCATTTGGACTTTAACTAAGTTAAAACTTAGTTAAACTCCACTTTTGTAAGTTTGTGTTTTTTTTTTTTTTTTTTTTTTTTTTCAAAGGATTGTTCGTGTTCGATTTTTTTTTTTTTTTTTTTTTTTTTTTTAATAGGAGTAGATAGGTCACACTATCGCCCGGTCTATACTCCTCCCACGTCTATTGAACTGGAGTAGAGGCTCGTTCCTTGTTTCCTGTTTAGGATGTGGTTTCCGGTTTTCACTTCTCTCTCTTCAGACCTTGGTACTGGTGCTTCCGTGAGTTTCCTGCGATCTGGCCGGTTGGTGGCAATGGCTCATCACTGTGAGGGTACCGGGTTGGCAGTTTCCTGGTTGCTGCTTCCGACTGGTAGTTAGGAGCCCTAACTCTTGCGTAGCGTCAAGAGCGGCTGCTCTGATCAACAGTTGTATAATATCGGGGTTCTTGTAGTGCCATGTCGCGCATGGATAGGTGTCCCTGCAAGCGCTTTCGGTGGGCAACCCCGAGGCCACACCTTGTTGCAGCCCTAGCCAGTCCCCCTCCCAGCTCAGATCGTGGGTAATGACCGCCTGTATCCTCTACCCTAGGTCCCTTTCTATAAACCAAAAACATGACAAGACAAAACAGAAATGACCCTAAACCAGCTAAATCCAAACCACCTAAGCCCATTAACCTCTCCTTCACTAATATCCGAGGCATTCGTACTAACTTTGCTAGTGTAGAAGCGTTCCTGCATGAAAAGTCCCCTGACATCCTCGCGCTCTGCGAAACTAACCTCAACTCAACTATTCCCTCCTCTGACCTCTTCATCCCTGGTTATCTTCCCCTTTTAAGGAAGGATTCTACTGTCCACATGCATGGGCTGGGTGTTTATGTCAGCGAACACCTCCCCATAACTAGGGTGACTTCACTCGAATCTACTGACCACCAATACATATGTCTCCGCTTGTCTCTCCTCAGTTCGGTTAGCTACCTATTCTTCCTTTACCGTTCTCCCTCCTCTCCTGACTGCTCCCTACTAGATAGCATTGCCGACGACATAGATAAGGCTATTACCTATCACCCATTTGCCCACATATTTGTATTTGGAGACCTCAATGCCCATCACTCTGAGTGGCTTGAAAACGCTGTTACTGATTCGGCGGGCACTCACGCCATGAACTTTGCTATTTCCCAATCCCTTACGCAAGTGGTGGACTTCCCCACTCGCTTCCCAAGCACACCCTCGGGTCATTCCTCACTGCTAGATATATGTTTCACCTCTGCGCCCGACGCCTGTCAAGTCTCGCAGCTTTGCCCTCTCGGCAACTCCGACCACGCTGTAGTCTCCCTCAGTATTTCTTTCCAATCTCACTCCCCCCAGGATCCCCCTACTCATAGAACCTCCTACCTCTACCAAAAAGCTGACTGGGAAGCCTTTCGCGATTTCCTCTGCGACGTCCCTTGGGGAAAAGTGTTTGACCTATCAGTTGATGACTGTGCCTCTGAGGTCTCGTCATGGGTGAAAGCTGGCATTGATGCCTTCATACCCACCAGGAAGTATTGCTTAAAACCTCATTCCCCTCCGTGGTTCTCTCCAGCCTGCTCAGCCGCCATTGCCCACAGGAACCATTACTTCCATCTATTCCAGAGACAGCCAACTGATCACAATAGGCGCCTGTTCACATCCGCTCGCAGTGAGTGCAAGAGAACTCTAAATGACGCCAAACAGTTGTTTGCGGAGAGAATGCGACAGCACATAGCTGACCGCAAGTTCGGCTCCAAGGACTATTGGAGGATTTGTAAACGAGTGCTCAACAATAGGAAATCCTCAATACCTCCTTTAATCCATGGATTTGACGTTCTCACGTCATCTGCTGAGAAAGCTGAGTGCTTTGCCCGCAGATTCTCATCCAACTCCACACTCGACTCGTCCGGAGTGCACCCACCCGACTTCCCTATTAGAACTGAGGCCAAACTGCATGACGTGTATATTACCCCGACAATAGTATCCAGAGTAATTTCAAAACTCGACCCCCATAAGGCGTGTGGAGACGATGGAATCCCGGTGATAGTCCTTAAGAGGTGTGCCCCTGAACTTTCCCCTGTCCTCTCTAAACTGTTTAACTACTGCCTTTCTGCTTCCTGCTTTCCTGCATGCTGGAAATTCTCCTCAGTCGTTCCTGTCTTTAAGAATTGTGGTGAACCCTCGGACCCATCCAACTATCGCCCTATCAGTCTCCTACCAATATTCGGGAAAGTGTTCGAGGCTATAATAAATGCTGAAATAGTTCATCATCTCACCGCCCACAAGCTGTTCTCCGACAGGCAATATGGATTCCGATTTGACAGGTCCACAGCCGACCTGCTAACTACTGTAACGGAGTACATGCTACAGGCCCTTGATGAGTCTGACGAGGCTCGCGCGGTTGCTCTGGATATCTCCAAGGCTTTCGACAGGGTTTGGCACCCTGGCCTCCTATGCAAACTACGCGGTTATGGTATTACCGGTCGCCTGCTTGACCTAATCCAATCTTTCTTAAATAACCGCAAAATGAAGGTCGTTCTGAATGGGCGTGCCTCTTCGTCCTACAGCACGAATGCTGGTGTCCCACAAGGCTCTATCCTGGGCCCAACGCTCTTCCTTATTTTCATCAACGACCTCCCAGATGAGATCAGGTCCCAAGTAGGCATCTACGCAGATGACACTACAATATACTCCCGCTCCAGTAAGAAACCTGTCGTGGCGGACAGACATAATCTCGCTGCTGACCTTGAGCGGGATCTACACTCTGTGGTGAACTGGGGCAAGAAGTGGCTTGTCAACTTTAATTCCTCTAAGACCAAGCTGTTGTCTGTCAACCATTACAGGCAACCTCTTCTGCCTCCCATAAGCATGGACCAGATGATTCTCCCGGAGAGTAATACACTACGCCTCCTCGGACTTACCCTGTCCTCAGACCTCAAATGGAAGCACTATATTGAATCCATAGCAAAATCTACTGCTAAGAAGATTGGGTCACTATGTCGATCCAGGATGTTTTTCCACCTGAATCCATCCTGCATATATACAAGTCAACCATCCGTCCGTGCATGGAGTACTGCTGCCATTTATGGTCAGGTGCCCCTGCCGTTCTCCTCAGTGTTCTTGACAAGCTCCAAAGGAGAGTCTGTAATGTGATAGGTACTGATCTGGCGACTCGTCTGCAGCCACTTTCCCATCGTCGAAATGTGGCCTCCCTCTGTCTCTTCTATAAATACTTTCATGGCTTCTGCTCGGATGAGCTTAAGTCACTGATGCCTCCTCAACAGGTGTTTACCCGTTCAACCAGACTGGCAACTGGGTCCCACCCATTCACAGTCAGGTTAGCCAAACGCAGACGACAATTCTACTCCTGCAGCTTCCTCTCTCGCACTTCCCGCCTGTGGAACTCACTCCCGTATTCTTGCTTTCCTGACGGCTACGACCTCCAGAAATTTAAAAGCAAAGTTAATACTCACCTACTAACCACTGGCCTCTAGCTCTCTCTCCCCTCCCCTGTATAAGCTTCCCTTTCTCTCCGCCCATGTACCTGTCATTGCACCTGCTTTCTCAGTTTTCTATTGTTCCTTTCTAACTAGCTTGTACTCCTCACTCTTTTCTAATTAATCTTTCTACACTTATGTAACCCCCTGCACATCAGTGGCGTTTCTGCCTTGCTCGGGGTGAAATGATTAAAAAAAAAAAAAAAAAATATGTTTAATCCGTTGTAGCTTAAAGCCTTAAGCATAAACTATCCAACGAATATCGAAATTGCTGAATTGAATCTGAAATGGTTTACTGAAATACTGTAATTTTTTTTTTTAATCATTTCATCCCGAGCAAGACGGAAACGCCACTGATATGCAGGGTGTTACATAAATGTAAAAAGATTAATTACAAAAGAGTGAGGAGTACAATCTAGTTAGAAAGGAACAATAGAAAGCAGGTGCGATGACAGATACATAGGTGGAGAGAAAGGGAAGGTTATACAGGGGTGGGAAGAGAGCTAGAGTCCAGTGGTTAGTAAATGAGTATTGACTTTGCATTTAAATTTCTGGAGGTAGTAGCCGTCAGGAAAGCAAGAATACGGGAGCGAGTTCCACAGGCGGGAAGTGCGAGAGAAGAAGCTGCAGGAAGGAATTGTCGTCTGCATTTGGCTAACCTGACTGTGAATGGGTGGGACCCAGTTGCCAGTCTGGTTGCACGAGTAAACACCTGTTGAGGAGGCATCAGTGACTTAAGCTCGTCCGAGCAGACGCCATGAAAGTATTTATAGAAGAGACAAAGGGAGGCCACATTTCGACGATGGGGAACTGGCTGCAGTCGAGTCGCCAGATCAGTACCTATCACATTACAGACTCTCCTTTGGAGCTTGTCAAGAACACTGAGGAGAACGGCAGGGGCACCTGACCATAAATGGCAGCAGTACTCCATGCACGGACGGATGGTTGACTTGTATATATGCAGGATAGATTCAGGTGGAAAAAACATCCTGGATCGACATAGTGACCCAACCTTCTTAGCAGTAGATTTCGCTATGGATTCAATATAGTGGTTCCATACGCGTTTTAGGGACTGCTGAAAAACACAAGCTGCATGTTCATTATTAGTAAGAAAAAATCGCAATTTTGCAGAATCTATTGTTTCCTTTGGCATAATAGTTAACGTAGAATAACCCGAAGTTACTTAAAATTGCTTTGAAGACCCTTCTATTATAACCTTTGCATTAATTCTGAGAAGCAAGTTTCTCATTCAGGCCAGTCAAGCGTATAAAAATACAGAAATACAACGGATATTAAGATATTATCCAAGCGTTGGAACATTTTTAAACCTGTCTTAACACATCAACAATTTGTTTTTCTAAATAATAATGCGTCAAATCTAGAGAACGGATTTCATAAATTCATAGCTTCTTTAACCTTTTACCATTGAGTTCCAGATTCAATATGAAAATAATAATATTTGCGCTATTTATATTCAGGGTATTGTCTTCATCTTTATTGTTGTTATTACAATATTTCGGACGTTTTATCCTCCGGAGTTCTTCAGGTGTATACTAATCTCTATAATCTCCTTTATATAATAACTGTTAGTCTAATACCTGGGTTGAGCAGTGTGTATTTGGACTTAGGTTAAACAGGCCAGCAACAACAGAGCAGAACTAAATAAAAATAATAACTAGACGATATCCCAACAACTGAACAGTGAAATTAAAAAAAAATGTTTAGTTCACATTTATTTGTAGCTTACTCAGATAAATATACAATTGAGGAAGGTCGGAAGACACAACGACCGAAACTTGGTGACAACAACAGCTAAGATGAAGAAAATTGTTCCAATATAAGTCAGTTAATTGCCATTGATATACGCTTAGTGGGATCATGTATTTTTCAAGACATGACTGACCGCGCAGAAGACTTTCCCGTAGTAGATTTCCATTACTTCTGTAGTGAATTAATTGCCAAACAAGGCTTTAGAACACAATCTGTCTGGTTATTTAACCCTTAACTGGAGAGAAGAGAATAGTATTTGCGAGTAAGTAAATGCAAGAAATTCAACTAGAATTCGAACTCGTCTCACCGATTTCTTGTTCTGAGATTATATCCATTGCACTACAACGCACAACCAGAATATCAATAGACTAAATAATAATAATTACTCATCTCAGATACTGACACAAAAATACAGTAAAATAGATCATCAGGCAGCTGTACTTGCTTTATACCCCTGGTCTCATGCTGAAAAATGCCCTTTCTATCAATCTCGAAGACAATCTTACAATGAAGTATACTCTATAAACAGTTAAAGATCCACCATTAATAGAGGATTACTGAATAAGAGATAAATTTATAAGGATATTTGAGAAAAGCAACAATTAACCTATACTTGAAGAAGCTAAGTTTGTAATAACAGAGAAACCATCCAATTGAAGTCGATTCTGCATCAGCGGTTAGTGAAAAGAAAACTATCAAAAAAAAAACAATTTCATCACTGAAGTACTAAAGAATTAAACGTGATTCGCTACATTGTGCTTGGCAAAAGCAGGTCTTTGCCGTGTGAATTAGAACTAAAGAATGTAGTTCTTCTGAACACTTTCCCTAGAAATAGCGATAGATAGCGTCTGTGAGAAAGGGGTGGGAGGTGGAAAACAGTTAATCAACTATAGGAATGTGGAAACACTTTTGAATTATAAGGAGATTGTAAAATGAAAACTGAGCCACTATATCCCTCAGATAGAATTACTACATTTTTTACCTTGAACTGACTGTTGTAGAAGAAGTGTATACCAGGATGTACACACTATCTACAATAAAACAATTAAATCAAAATCAGCAGAAAGAAGCAGGTAAATGAATTTAGAAGACAGCGACTAGCAATAAGCATTTATTTAACATGGACAAGCAAGATTAAGCATTCAGTTTACGGTCAATCTTTATCAAACGGAAGATGTTTTTTCTAATGTCTTCTATAACTAACTTATCCATGTTGTTGGACAAAAACCAGTGGGTAATAACTGTTGCATATACTACATTTGAAAACCAATGTTGACGATCTTCTTCACAAGCAAAACGATGCAGATAAATATAAAAAATATATAATTATACTTTTACTTCTTACTTCGGTGAGATGGCGTGGAATAGTGAATGGTCGGAGAGATAGCACACACGCATACTGGGGGTGATCAACTGGATTCATCTTCTCTTCTCTCTCAATCAATTATTCTCTCTCCAGCCTCTCTCTCATCTCTCTCATTTATATAAGCGAACTTTACTTGACCACGTAATTTTTTCTTTACGCATATTGTTTATATACTTTGATTTTGACTACGCTGTTTATCAAAACAAAATTTTGCCTGTGTCTCGGTATTTACATTTCTGAACTTTCAAAACAATATGTAATCTCTTAAATTTTGTCAGCCTTGCATTGTTTCTATCAAACAATTATTGGATTAATGTAATACACTTCTAGGCAAAATTATACACTGCAGTAAGAGAATATATAACATGACATAGATGAGCTCGGTGTAATCGTTCAACACTTGGTGCAATATAGCCTCGTCATCCAAACGCTACATCGAAGCATCATTATTCATACGACATTAGATACACAAATCTAATAGCCCAAGATCGTCAGCCGATAAATTCTAATACTTCAATGAACGTCTTATATGTGGTGAATATGTAAACGTTTTGGTATTATTGACCACTGGTGTATTGCTGAACAAAAACAGTGTCGCACATCAGAGTCACCATCTTTTACTGGATGCGAACTTCTATTAACAAATTATTTCTTTCACTACAAGGACTATTCATTCTTGCTTTTGCGCCGCCCCTATGACATAATTGAAAGTCTGTAAGACGCTTTCATTACCTCATTGCTGCAGCTTAGATCTCTCTATCTGTGAAGAGATATGTATTTCTAAAGCATAAATAATTTCTCTATGCAGGTAATATGTTAATTATTTTTAACACCCACTTTTATTCACAGATGACAACCTGAGTACATGGGGTCTATAAGTCAGTCACTTAAGTGGCATACGTGATAAACACTTGGGTGATCATGTCTCGAAAGAGACATGACTGACTGGGCAGATTATACCGCAGTAGGCTGCCATTGATTTCTACGGTAGACTGGTTGCCGACCAAAGCTATAGAACCCAGTCTGTCCTGTTATTTAACCCATAACTGGAAAGAAGTGACGGATTAATACCTTTCCCAAGGGTATTTGCGCGTAAGTGAATACAAAGAATTCAACTGGAATTTGAACTCGGCTGCCCAATCTATCGTTCCGAGTCGATATCCACTGCACCAAAACGCACATCCTGGTCTATAAGTAAAGAAGCAAAAAGTAGTTAATTAGAACACAAACGCAAGTGACAAAAATTCTGCTGGTCACTATCAAGATTTCTTGCTTTATAAGGCCACATACTGTTCAACTGATTCGCCAAACAGGCTCCGTAGCAGCTGAGTTACAGGACGATTCACAAGAAATCACAAGGCTTTTCGGAGGATTATTATCCCTCTCCTCGGTAGCAATACTGAATCTTTCTAAAACCGTAAGATTAATCTAAAATATTTAAACATTTAATAAATTCATAAATGAATAAGATGAGTGACAAGCTTGCTAGAATCACACTATACTAGCCATAATATTTATTCAAATGCGTGAATAATCTTTTGGACAGCAGTTATTTTCGTGTGGTTGCTTGATATTGCGTGAGTATGACATTTCAGTTACTTGTTGATAAAGATTCAGGACTGGGATATGATTCTGCGTTTGATCTTCCGTTTAGTATATTGTATGTCATCAATGGATTAATTATAGAACTTGTCTGCTTGCCATAACTGGTTAGTGCAACGTACGCGATCATTGAAATGGACAAAAAGTTATTTGAAAGAAAAGAAAACATAAAAAAAGCAACAGAACGAAGAAAATGAATATGACAGAAAAGAAGAAGAGAAAATCTAGCACATAATATAATTAATGGAAATACATTGGCACAAGGATTGAATAAAAAATTTAAAAAAAGGAAAATACTAGAAGGAGAAAGAAATAAAACGTGACTAGAAAAAGAAAGAAAGTAAAACTAGAAAGAATTAGTAGAATGAGAAATGAAAGAATTAAGAACTATTAAATATAAGAAAGAAATATAAACAATGCGGAAAATAATAGAATAAGTAAGAAAGGGTAAAATGAAAAGAGATAAAGAAGTAAACTATTAAATTTAAAAGGTTGAAAAAATTATATACAAAGAAAATAAAGAGACCTTGTTGAATGTAACAAGCATAATGTCATATCACCGACTGATCTCAACTCAGTCGGGGTTCAATACTGGCTAAAAGCAATCGGATGTCTAACAGTACCGATAAGCTGTGATACAGCAAAACAGATCTGTCTGCGGATGACTATTTACGCCCTTACACCCTGATTGAGCACTCTGGAAGAATGGTAGACTGAAAAGAACTCTAGCTACCCAAGTATCTACGCATCGTTCATTCAGTAACGAATTAGAACGCTCTCAGATGCTTGCGTATGTTTACATTCTATACAAGACGCTAAAATTGTGTCTTTTTCTCCCGAGTGCCCATTGTTCAGTGGTAGAACGCCGAATGATATCAATTTGGTCGTGTTTCAATCCTGGCCAAAACCAATCGGATGTCTAACCGTACAAATGAGCTGTGATACATCAAAACAGATCTGTCCGCCGATGACTATATATATATATATATATATATATATATATATATATATATGTATTTATTTATATATTTCTCTTCCACCATCTTTTTCTTTTACCTAAATCAGTCAATCAGTCATGAACTAGATTGCTCCAATTTCGCGTGTGATGCTTGTTTTAGTTAAAAGACGAAAGCTACCTACTCCATTCCTACTGTTTAATCTTGCGTAACAATTTGATCATACTTCAGCATAAGCATTGAGGTATAGACCTATTCTTCTATCAGTTGGTGTAAACCATTTCTAAAAGAGAAAATGATCGAGCGACTTTCTTTTTGTTAAGAAGACCATCTAATATTGGGATTATGACAAAGGTAACCAACATCAGAGCTTCGCAAATCGCAAATTGTTACATTGCCCTCACAACTAGCGGCTTCGACTCGAAGAAAGTCAAACAAATAAATGTCAAACTGAGATAGGCTCCTTAGTGCGAAAATGCTGAAAGTAGTCACGAAAAGTCTCCCATATGCCTGCGTTTGTAGTAATGGTCCGCGTATACGACTATGTGACCCACGTGATATGTCTATTTTGAAATTCCTTTACAGGCAGTTCAGCGGCCATATTCGTTGCTTTAGAAGGTATTACTTTTAATTGAGCCATAGAAAAGCATAATCCTTGTTGATTAGCAAGACGGCAATTCTCTGCCATAGTTAAAGCTAAAGCAACTTGTCTACTATAACAGGGATTGGTTAGCCGATCTACCTTTGCTTCACATGCCGTTTGTGTTATTAACTAATGTAGATTGAGTCGAGAATTATAATCAGTTACAAATAACCTAAATTTGGATTTCAATACACCCATCCACGTATTTTCAAAAACTTTTTCCCAGCCACAGCCCCATGTTAATTCCAGCTATCGTAGATTCTCCTGTAAATCTCTCTCATCAAATAATGATGTGTTCACTTTTCAGTAGCCAGCCATCCTAAGATTAGCCTTCTGTAATACTACAGAAATCAAGACGAGCTTATTATCAGTGTAAATTTTAAAATAGAAACCTAATAACTGTACATTGACGTGCTAATCTCGGACTCGGTCGGGCGTGGAAGATTGAACGCACAACCGAAACCGAGCTGACCTTATTAGTCAGGTTAAGACTACATTCCGAGGGTGCTTATTACGATACTTGACAAGATAGAAATTGCTATAAAGTCCTGAAATAGCTTGCCATCCGAGTTGTTTCTACCAGAACATTTCCTTATAAATCGTGGTGAGGTTCGTCATTCCAGTCCCCTGGTAAAACGGCAACTTCACAAGGTCATTTGTTTCTATAAACCACACTAAATGAAAATACTTATCCTTTAGGTTACCACCCGGCACGCAAAGTCTCTTTGCTGTATTTGCGGTATCAAGAGCACATACTGCAGATTGCTCACCAACCAAGAAACACCTCTCTAGCTTCCCTCAAAACATACTGAAAAAAAACGCTCTTAGACAAAAAGTATTCCCTGTGTTGAAAACTGGGTATATGTGCACAAAATGCATATACCCCGAGACGGTGAAGATCGCAGGCGAGCCTCAGCCTGCAAGACATCAGTACAAGTTGCAAGCAAAGGATTTTCAGATAATGTGGCACATGAATGTAACGCAACCGCCGAAATTGGGTGCCTGATTGCTGTCATGTTCATCGGGGTGGAGTCGGAAATAACATAATCGTCAAAAAAGATTTCCTTCGCTTGGGGTCTGAAGATAAGAGGCCTTCTTCTCTGCATAAAATGAGAAGAGGTAACCAGGCTTTCTAAACTCCGAGCATGTTGGCAAGTCACTATGACCAGCATTTGTAAACCAGCTAAATTGAGAGAATTTGAGACAAAGAGGGTGGTGTATGGTATCAAATCAACATTCCCCATTCTGTTTATCACGAACAGCACCCAATATCTCTCCGAACTGTGAGGATACGTGGCCAAATGCAATCCAATGATATAGAGATCACAAATATCGTTATTGGTCCGATATCTGACCATATGTTCGGGTCCGTATTATCAAATCATTTTTATTAATTCCCGGATTATTGGCTTCATATATATATATATATATATATATATATATATATATATATATATATATATCCAAGTGAATACAGAACGAAGAAAAAAATTACAACGTCTAAAACTTTAATTTAAAACAGTGCTCGATATATAATACATAGAGCTGTGAATATTTATTATCAATTATATTTCAGATTTTTTTCATATATCCACTACAAATTGTACATTTGTTTCGACATTGAAACTTTACTGTCTCATCAGGCGGTGTGGACAGGAATGGAAAGCCTCTTTTCTTATATTTGGTCAGTTGTGTGTGGGATGTTGAACGTATTTAAAAAGCAATTTTACAATCAACTCTCATCCTTCAATAACAGAGAAAAACAAAACATGACGTCTCTCTCCAAATACTTTTGGAAGTTAAAAGACAAAATAAAACGCCTAAAGTTAAATGGAAAATCCTTAAACAAGTAAGACCAACTAAATCTATAAAGGAACTATGTTTCCTTTGTCTTCAAGAAAAAATCGAAATCCTTAAATATATGAATAGCAACAAGCTTTTAAACTAGAAGCATGAAACCACAGTAAACTGCAAGTACATTAAAGAACTAACCTTACAATCATGCTAAAAAATACTACGAAAGCCAGACCTAGAACTCCCTAGAAATGATACACCTTCACTGTACTAACAACACTCCTACATACACCACAAACTGTGATCTAAGTTTAAAAAAAAATTTTTTAAAAACATAAAAATTCTATAGAAAAAATCGATTTACTAAATTCTAAAGTAAGGTTTAATATACATAATTAGATTAATTATAAAAACTGTCCTTAATACACACATTAAACTTCACCTATTACCTTAAATACAAACACACCTATTATCTATTCACCTATTACCTTAAATGCAAACATTTAGCCTTACCTCCTACATAAAATTCTACTTATTACGCAGCTATTACCTACTTACCTATTACCTTAAATTTTTAACATTAGATTTTACCTCTTACACTAAATCATACCACAAACTGTGATCTAATTAAAATTTAAAATTAAATGAAAAAATCGGTTTCGAAACTGTGATCTAATTAAAATTTAAAATTTAATAAAAATATCGATTACCTAAATCCAAAATTAAGATTAAATATACAAAATTGGATGAATTATAAAAACTCTGCTTAAATACAAAAATATTCTGCACAAAGTAATCATGGCACCCCTTACCTGCTCCTCTAAGAAATCCAAAGGATATAGTCTAGTCCCAAGATAATAAAAAGATTTACATTCTAACTGCTAATGTTAAATCTGTTTACAAAACTCATTCATTAATCAATCATATACACTACCCACACCACACCACAAAATTCTAACGGTCAATCCACAAGACTTATTCCCTTAACATTAACCCCCACCAACATCCCACACACAACTGACCAAATATAAGAAAAGAGGCTTCCTTTTCCTGTCGCCACCGCCTGATGAGACATTTTAGTTTCAATGTCGAAACAAATACACAATATATATAAAAAAAAAGGTATATAAAAAAAAAGTCTGTACATGTTCGGAAATCTCTCTCTCTCTCTCTATATATATATATATATATATATATATATATACACACACACACACACACACACACACACACACACACACACACACCTATATATATATATATATATATATGTGTGTGTGTGTGTATTTAATTTTTTATTTTTTTACTTAGTCATTTCACCTTAACTAAGGCGGGACCTCCACTAGTGGGCAGTGGTTAAAGTGAGAAAAATATGAACAGAGGGTGTTGAAGAAAAGATTCCATGCTTCAGTTCAAAGGGATAGAGATTTGTTAGCATGGATATAGATTTGCACATATGTTCTACAACAAATATCAATTACTTCTGAGTGTTTTCGGCATTAATAGTAAGTTCTGTTATCATTAACAGGCAAAAGTAACTTTCTTAATATTACAAGTCGCCAAGAAAAAGGATCTACTGCAGTCATTAGCTTTTTTGAATGTGTGTGTGTAATCTTTTAGAAAAATATTATTCTATCGGTCGAAGTAAATATCCTTCATTCAACAGGGATGGAATCCTGTGCTAAATTATCGCATCTAGCTAACTTTCTTTCGTACGGATATGATGTGAAAATAAATATACAAAATATCATTAATTCCAAAAACAAAAAGAAAGAGAAAAAACAAATCGATCCCCTCACAAAAAAAAAAAAAAAATTATAATAAAACGAAGAAATGATACTAATACGGCGCATATTTTATTCCTGTTTTTTATTCTCGTTTATTTTTCAAAAACTTAGTATTTAGATTGCCTACTTCTCGAGGAATTTTATGGAACAGAAATGGCAAGTATAAATTCACTGAACATGTGCATGTACAATGCTTTTCCAAGTTGTTCAGTGTATATGCAAATTTAAAATAATTAAGCCTATTATAATTTAATCCGGTTAAAATTAATCCGTTGTGGCAGATGTCCATAAAATTGAGCTATTCCAGAGTATTGAAAATACTCTTATACCAGGTGCCGAAGAAATACCTCCCACGTATAACACCAAAAATAACTCACACATAATATTAAACGATAGTAGCAATGGTATATTTAACTAGCTAATATATTAATATTATGTGTGTTATATTTCTGGTTTTCTGTTGCATACTGTATTATACCCTTTAACAGTTACTCTTAATTATTTAATTTGCTATACGGCTTCGGGCCATGTCACGGACAATCACCAAAAATTTTTAGTACAAGATGGGTGATCGCTTAGGATTACCAGGTGTTGTAAATTTCAATGTGTGGGTGGTGTAATGGATTACGACTATGAAAAATAGAACAGCCGCGTTTCAATTCTAGTCTGTTTCGTTATATTCACCTATGCGCAAATAACACTGGGAAAGATATAAATAAACCTCATCTCATCAAAACTGTGATTTAAATAGTAGAACTAATCGTTATTATCCAATTGTTTTTTTACAATCTCAGAAATACTTGTTGCATTTAATTAACCAGGAAAATGTTGATAAGCAATAAGGAAAAAACAAATAATTAATATATCAATTCTGCCATCCATTCTTACCTTGATAGTTTTATTTTCCTCATCGTTGCGGCAACGTTTTGTTTTAAAACGTATTTCCTCATAACACGCTTTATCCCTACAACCCTTAGAATTTATTGGTAGAATGAAATTTATATTCTTATAATTTCTTCGTTTGGAAGACGTTGTCCAGAAATAATTCTAATATAAAAAATTAGGTAAATGTTCGTTTTAGGTACCGACGGCTTTTCCTCCTTCAAATCTATGCAAAATAGCATTATTTCTGTGCAAATGTATATGCTGAACTCAAATAACAATTAGTTATTGAAAACATTTACTTTTTTGCTTTGAAAGTCCATAACAAACGAACTATATCTCGCACTTTTTTCTCCCGTAACTATCGCGAAGACATTTAATTAACTGCAGAATGACGTTCTACGTAGGAAGAAATACAATAGCGCATTACTTTAATTTCCAGAAGTACATCGCCGGAAGTGTCAGTAAATGAAGAAAAATCGACAAAAATCTGCCAAAATTCATTCAAATGCGCAGTACGTCATTCTGCAGTTAATTATATGACTTCTTGAGAGTTACGGGAGAGAAAAAGTGCAAGATATAGTTTAATAAGTTTCTTCAATAACTAACAGTTGATTTGAGTTCAGCATATACATTTGCACAGAGATAATGCTATTTTGGGTAAATTTGAAGGGGAAAAGCGTCGGGATATACAACGAAAATTTACCAAAGATTATTTATTAAAAAGCAGTTCAACGTTTTTTTTTTCTAAGGATATATCGTTATTTCGTAAACCATTGCTTATTTTCTTTTAGAAAACGTCTTTCGGTATTTCTCCGCGTCTTGAGATTTTAGTGTCCCATTTTTCATCGCACATTACAGTTTTATAAACATTGTTACTTTTTTTCAGAAACTTTTTTTTTATTCATCCTTTTCTTATAACTTGATTTTTTATATGGAATTCTTAGTACCCTTCTGTATAGTTATATTTCAGCCGACCATTTTCCTCTTCATCTGTCAGGAGAATATCCGGAACCCACTGACATACAAAAAAATGATATAATTTGCAGCATTTACGAACTTCTGTTTATTTCTAATCAAATTTAGTAGCTTCTTGGTATTTTGTTTAGCTTTCGTAATGCATTTTCTGCTTATACAATGCACGCTCAGATTTCAATGTTGCTGTACTCATCTTCTCTCAAGACCGGTCCTAGATATTTGATTTTGGCATCTCTAATTTGTAGTTGTTAGACTATTTTTACTTGTTTTTTTCTCTACCCTTTCTATAAAGTCTCGTAGTAGCTTTGTTACCGTTTCTGTTACAAATACAGTGTCATCTGAGTATCTTTATATTCTAAGATTACACCCACTGCTAATATAAAATAAAATAAACAAGGATATGTACCTATGTTTTACACAATATAAAAAATACTTTCAAAAGTTACTGTATAGAGAAGTATTTGAACTTTTAGATAAGCTTTCTTTATTTGATAAAAAATTAGAATAATCCAGAAATTATACTGTGAGCAAACTTCCTGTATACTGATAGAGACTGAATTAATTATTAAGTCATCTCATAAGTTTTGTTCGATTTTTAGATTAACAAAACAAATGACCAAAACGTTGTATTTAATCAAAATTTAATCATCAATGTATATTCCATGATTTTCTATGACTTACCTTGGTTTTGAAGCGAAAACTTCTGCAATGTCAGTTTCGATCTCCTTTTGGCTTGTGAAAGTTATTTTTCGCAAATGATTTTGTAAACTACGAAACAAATGGTATTCTAAAAAAGTAAGATTGGGAGTGTAAGGTGGATGAAGAATTTTTTCCAACCAAGGTGTTTAATCTTCTGTGATTGGATTTTTGCAGAGTGAGGTCTTGCATTGTTCTGATGAAACATCACTTCTTTTTTATTCCCTAAAGGGTTTTTCTTTTCTTTATAGCTTGATCCAAGCGCCCTAATTGCTGACAGTAGACTTGAGCATTGATTGTTGCATTAGGTGGTAGCAATTCAAAGTGAATTACTCCTTTGCAATCCCACCAGATAGAGAGAAGAAACTTTTTCTTATGAAGTTCCTTTCTCGGTTGAAGTTAGGCGTTTTACCCTTCACCAAGCCCCAGTTTACGACACTTAACATTACGATAGAAGATCTATTTTTCATTACCAGTTACAAGTATATCAAAAATAGGTGAAATGAGTTAGCGAGAATGGAGTGAATAGCAGATTTCAACTCTGGATGTGCGATTGCTTTCAGACAACTCACGAAGTATCCATTTTCCAAGTTTAGAAGCCTTTCCAAGTTGCTAAAGATGACGATAACCAGTTGTATGGTTTGAAATTTACTTTATTGCCAATTTTTGAACTGATATGGCAGGAGTTTATTCAAGTGCTGCCTCAAGAATCTTATCATCAAACTCAACTGGATGACCTGTTTGATCTCCATTTTCAAGGCTGAAATCTCCACTTATGAATTTTGTGAACCATCGTCTGCAAGTTATTTCATTCAAGCACTCATTTCTATAAGCCGAGTAAATGTTTCGAGCCGCTTCTGTTGCAGAATTTCCATTTTATATTCTTAACGCATTAATTGCCTAAAATGCTCCGTGGATATTTCCATGTTAGAAGGGCTTAATCAAAGTATTTGTTATTTTTATTAATCTGTAAAATACATCAAAACGGTTATTAATTTTATTTGACATTCTAAAATATTATTAAATTTTATTTAAATTTAATGAAGTTAAATTTGGACAGAAATGGGATGAACTGATAAATAAACAAAAAAAAAAAAGAAAGAAAGAGTCATATAATAAGGATTTGTCAACACAAACTTACAGTAAAGTGATTCTGAGAGAATTAGAAGACCTACCAGGATTTATTATTGGTGGTGAAATCTTGACAACATCACATATGCAGATGACAAGGTATTAAATATCAGAAACCAAAAATAAACAACAAGAACAGCAGTAGTAACTTCAAGTAATCATAACAAATGAGAAGAAAATATTAAATAGAATGCCAAGAACTGAACAACGAAATTTTGATGACAATAGAAGTAAAAATAATTATACTTAGAATTAAAAAGGACAGTTCAGGCTACATCATGAGGAAAGAAAAGTTGGAGATTTTGACACACAAAGGCATACCGAAAGCAAGATGGACAGAGAAAGTAAAAAAACAAACTACCTAACAGGCTTATTATATCCAAAGAGAATTCTGGCAAGTTTTTTTCTTCATTTGAAGTCTTATAACTGTAAAAGTTATATACCTATGATTAAATACATACTTTCTTAACTCACTTTTCTCACTCATGAAGCCAAAAGCGACGAACATACCTCTCAACTTCACGTTTAAGATGGGGACTTGTTTTATAACCATTTGGTTAGAGAAAGGGGAAGTTTTACATTTGATAAAATAGAGAATTTTCAGGCTTGGTATATTTTTATCTTTGTTAGTCATCGGTATCAAGATTTTGGACATTTATGCTGGAATCATCCAGACACAAAACGAATTCAGTAAACCAAGTGAAGATGCACTCAAATGTTTGTTCTATTACACTAACGTGAAGCCACTGTTTCTAAATAACCGTACATCAAAACCTAATACTGTAGGGGAAAAAGAAATATCTGCGAGGAAAAAATTGGGTGGAGTGCACATTTTTTTAATTATGTTTCTTCGGGTGCGCAGAACGATCGAATAGAAAAATATCTTATATCTAATAGTACTGCATGGAGGGTTCTTTAAGAGCAGCTTCTGCATCCGTATGATTTCGCCCCCAATTTACGCCGCACGGGATATCTTTTGCCGATGATTTAATGCACAGAACTTGTTTACGGATGAGGTAACATTTAAAATATATGGGATAACTAATTTACACAACTAACATTTGTGGGCGGATTGAAATCTCCACAATATAATACGCACTAGACAAAAGCATCAATTTGAGACTAATGTATGCGCTGCAATTCTCGGTGATTATCTGGTTGGTGTATATGCTCCCGCCCTGCTAGAAGATGTACCCATACTAATATGAAGATTCATGTTTACTGTATTAGGTTCCAGCATATTTTTGTTGCATTGTTCCCACTCCACTGGTAAACAGCTGATTGATAGGTGGGAGAGGCTTACATAACTTGCGTGTTACCCCAACTTCAATGCTTCAAATTGGTTTATGCAAGAGAAATTGATAATATCAAAATGTTTAAACAATGGGTTACGGTGCCTACAAAATCATTTGACGCGGTGTTGAAGTATTTAAAAATCAATAATTCGACGGGTGCACGCATGAGTAGAAGCAACCTGACGACATGTTGAATATTTGTTGCTCGACATACGGACATTTTACCTTGCTTTTATGTCAGGAATTCACTTCCAAAGTTTTAAAATATTTTGATACAATATATATTAATATATTAATTCCAGAATTCTTCAAAAACATACTTTTAAGTTGCCTTCACTACTAAAATACCTTCTTACGACCATGAAGGCAATATTTAAGTCCAAACTAATGGTTTAAGTGTGGGAAAACCTGTTGGTATGTGTTTATCAATCAGTTTTTTAGGAATTTACTAAACCAGAAATATATGTTTAATACGTTGATGGTATTTTTCTTTAAGCTGAAAACAAAAACGAAATCAATCCTTTTAAAACTATTTTTGAAAAAAAAATTATATTCTCAACATCACATATGAGCTTAGACAAAAAATATTTCTCGATGTTCTTGTAGATTCTAGTAATATTACTTTCACTACTTCAGTATATAATAAAACCAACGACCAAAACTTTTTGCCGACTTAATTTTATTAGTCAATGTTAACTTCGATACAAAATTGCCGTTATTAAAAATTTTCTCACGAGCGTATACGACAATTCATTTTCCCAACTGCTTTTCTTCAAAGGAATACACAATTTGAACCAAACTCTTGTTAACAACAACTTTACAAATTATTTACTTGATTACCATATGAAACATTTTCTTCGTAACGTAACCAATGGCAACCACAAACACGCGGATAAAACAACATTAATATTTTGTTTACAAAAAGCAAATGCACAATAACTACAGACATGACGAATCTTCACTTCGCAATATCGTTAGAAATTATGTAACACAGACCAATTTAACAAGAAAATTAAATTATCTATTAATAAGAATGAAAAACTGCCAACTTCATCATCTATAATAATAATTCACCTCCAAAATCTAAACTGCAGAGAACTAGTGTCGTCTGCGAACTTTTTTGTCATTTGAAGAAAATAGTTCCTCAACTATTCCAATCTGTAAACAATTATGTTGTCTACATCACCACAAAATTGACGAGACGATTGACCTTACAACTTTCCCAAAACTGTTTCATCCGGTCTCATTTAAACACCCATCGAGATCTTCCAGGACCTACCCGGATATCCTTATTGATGATAAATACATAATAGCATCATCCACCTGAAAAAGAAGACTAAAAATAATAAAATCATTAATAATAACACATAAAAATCTTACACTTAATAATATCAATTATGAACACGATAACACTGTGCTTACTTTTGTCGAAACTTAACCTACACAAGATTCTATATGCATAAACTCTACGCATGCTTCTTCACAGGTAAAACAAAATTAATTCTTGATAATGGCTAAAAGTATAACCGATAGCGCTCAAAATTACAGAACCTTTTAACATGTTTATATAAGTTGGGTTCAGAAAAGAAAAAGAAATACAAACACATGAAAAATATATATGTACTGCACTTTTATATAGAACATAATTTGCAGATTTAAAGTACAAATAACGAAATAATGGGATTTTAAAGATATTTCAACACATGATATTAAGCCATGTCGGAATCTTTAGATTAGTAAATATCTTATCTACTTTTTGTGTGATAAAGCATGCAAAATCGACGTGTTCTTACGTGTATCAAGCATATTGATTATATTTAGTATTTTGGTAAGTTCATGTGAAAATAAGCCATCAGTCTTATTCATCATTGTACTGTTTTTGTTCCATTAACTGAACTGCACTCTGACTTTTCAACAAAATCAGACTCAGGATTTCATTATCAACTACCACGAAAGCTGATAGGTTTTAAACAACAGTTTAATCTATCATTACATGTGTTTTTGTCTTTTGGCATTTGTACTTTCAGTCGCTTGGTACTACAATGTCACATTATTGTTCAGCCGTAGACACAAGCACAAAGTTGAATAAATATTTTCCATATTAACTGAGATAAAGTAGGTACCTCCATTACGTCACAAAAAGCCATCATAAAAAAAAGTTTAAAAAGGTTAAAAACCTAATAAAGGACATTTTTCTATCCAAAACGTTTATAATATTATGAAGAGGAAAGATCAAAGTAAATTTTAATTATTTTTTAAAATTTTTTAATCCCTTTTAACATTTTCGAAATTTTGTCAGAAAATTTTGTTTTTGATTTGGAGTTAGCGTAGTTAAAAATATTACGTCTATGTTATAATTGATTACGTCATTTTTTTTTCTTCACTCACTTTTTCGGTTTCCGAACACATTAATCAGGAAATTCTCGCAAAAATAAAATATTTGTCGGATTTTAATGAAACTTTCAGTACTCATTAACAAATGAATAAAATTATTTTTGAAATTATTACCTTCTTAAAATTTTGATGAAAACAATTTTTTTTTTAAGTCTGTTACCCCCCCCTTCAAGTAAATTCATGAAATTTTAATGAATTTTAATTTTCTGGAATTTTTTGTTTTATTAGTTAAACGCAGAACTCATCGGGAAATATAAATCATGTATTTTTTTTATTTAAAATTATGATACACGATACCAAAATCTGCTCCGAAGAGAAATATAAAAAATGCAATAAAACTTTGATATAATTTTTTTTGATAAGCTTTTAATTGCTGGAATAAATAATAAAAATTAAGGACATTATAGTCTGAAAAAAAAAATTTTTTTTGATTACTAATAAAATTATAAAAGAATTGTTTTCATTTTTTTATTTTTTTATTATAAATAATGTATAAAGTTTTAAAAATATTTTAAAAATCTTTTAAAGAACTGTATGTGTTTTTCCTTTTAGTTAAGAATTGATGATTATACTGTCTATAAAACAAAAAAAAAATTAATAAAAAATTTTCACCAAAAATATTTTTAAACAGAAAAAAAATGAATTAATTATTTGTGCAAATACGTTCAAATCTTATAAAGTACGATGTTCAAATCTTATAAAGTACGGTGTTCCATATGGGTCAAAATGATTCTATAAGTTAGCAAGCGTTCTGGCAAAACATAACGCAATTTCAATCTTACGTTTCTAAAATTTAACAGCCTGTTTGCAAGTAATTCCATCAACATTTAAAAGTATCTTTTTATTTTAAAATCTTTAATTTTTGAATAAATTGTGACCGTAGGTGCATTAAGTAATTCATGATAATTAAAAAAAAGATATGTATTGAACACTACAGTACAGTTCAAGAAAATAAAAACATTTTCATAACTGAACTTCAAAAAATATTCACGATAAAAGTTTGTTTTAATTAAATTTGAAGAATTATCATAAATAGTAACTTTTTATACGTTTGGGAATTACCTAACTAACCATTATAAAAATTTCTACTTGATTTTTTTTTTTTAGACTTTTAGACAAACTTGTCAAACATTTGTTCGCACTTTTGTCTAAAATACCCCCTCACGAAAAAAATAATTAAGTAAGTCTTCTGATTTTGTTATACCTAAATTTTTTAAAAAATGAAAAGGCATTCATTTCAAAATTCAGAAAAATTTAAGATTGTGACAATTTTTTTTATTAAATTTGGGGAATTTTCTTTCTTTTCCCGCCACTTACATGTTCTTTCAATTTTTTTTTAAATGGACAAACCAAACGACAATGAAAAGTCTGGTTACATTTTATTTACACTTACCAAAATAAATTTGTTTTAAAATCTCATTGTTTCTTATTAAATTACAATTATTTTAAAAGAAATTTAAATTTTTATTTATTCAGAAAGCATATTCAAATGTCTGGCTATAAATCTAAACTAAAATTCTATAAAATATATAAGTGCTGAAATTGTTAAATTTGTAATTTCACTAACCAAAAAAAAAAAATTTAATTTTTTAGCACGATTGGTCACCATACACTGCGTATCAATCAACATCCGGTAGCTGTCATCTTTCGTCACCTCTATGAGTTACATAACAAAAAAAAGGACTACCGTAATTAATTTTGTTTTTTTTTGTAAATTTCTGGCAGTAAACAATTATTAATTGATTGAAAATAGATAAAGGTAAGTTTTAATATTAAAATTTGACTTTAATAACCTGTCAGCGCGTTTTTTTTAATTTTTTCAAGATTTTTAAAAACAGAAATTAGGCTACCGTTTAATTAACGAGTCATTCATTAAGAAATGGCGGTATATTTTAAAAAAAAATTAAAATTTTAGATTTAAATCAATATAATTTAGGTTAAAAATTACACCAGTATGTTTTGCTTACTAGAATTATTAAATTTAATCTCTTGGCTGTCAATTAAAGATAATTTTAAAGCTTGAAGATAACTTATTTATTTTTAAAATTTCAATTTAATTTTAAGTGTAGGTAAAAAAATGAACTCCAGTGGAGGTACCTAAGATAAAGTATACGCCAACTATAAGAAGTGGGAAGGGAACAATCTAGCCGAAAATTCAGAGCTTACCGATTATGATGACAATCACATGTAAAAATACCGGAAAGTACAAAGTTTTATAAACACGGTTACCCAAGTAGTAAAGCATATAGTATACGCTTATTGAAATAAAACATTTTTGTTTGTATATGATTAGGAAGTCTTCGGAAGATATTTTACTGACATGTTTTCATTTGTTTCTGAATCTGTCAAAACTAAGATAATCAACGTCATTAAAGTTTACTAATGTATTATGACGTTATTACATTCGAGAGTGTATGTATTCTAAAGAAAAAAAAATACACTAAGTGAATGATGAAAAGAAGTTTAATGCCAGCGAAATGACTCATTTTTATAAGCAAAATTTATAAGAAAATCTTGTGAAGCATTACTCATGACAGGAGAAAAAACGTTAAACTGAATGAAATAGTTTTAATATTGATATTGAATATGAAGGCATCCATTCATTTTTTCTAAAATATTTTTTAAATATATATACAAAATTAATATATTTCAGTTTATGACATTTGTTTTCATCTAAGAAAGTCTGATTTCACATTTGGCACTGCTATTTTACATTGACTGGATGTTTGGGTACTATCATTGATCAACAAGAGTACAATGCAGATAGTGAACGTTTCTTATAACTAAATGCCTCGTCCTATGTTTTTGCTTTGAGGGCAGATGTACTCTGAAAATTATAGAAAAAGAAACAAAGTTTAATAGGAATTGTAATTTTTAGTAAACTAGAAAAATATTTCTATACATATTGTCTTTTTGTATAAACTAAAACACCTGTTTTATAATCGAAGTTAAAAAAAATATTATTCTAAGAACATTATGCTTTCTATTAAAATGCAAAAGAACGTTTGCATCATACATAAAATCACTTTTTGCGCTTATTTCAAACATGCATTCTTTAATTCATCATTGATTAGAGCAACCTGATTATAAGACATTTATGAACAAATAGAATATAATATCCTCTCCAACACCTTATCGTTGGACATGGGCTTTGTCCAAAGCATTTTTCTGTAAAACTACATATCTGCTGCCTCAAGCCTCTCCTTCATCCTTGATAAGATCATCCAACATTCACTTTCATATAGAAGGACCGACATCACATAGCAATCCAGCACTCGTTTGTTTGTTTCCAATCATATTATCCTGTCTCTCAGGACCCTGTTTATCTTCTGAAATGCGTCCATGGCCATGACAATGTGTCTTTAGATCACCACGTTTCACTTTCTATCCTCTATCAGAACACTTCACAGGTATTTAAATTTCTTTACTTGTTTTATTTTATTTTCTCTGACATGTAGTTGGCATATTAGGCTCTTTTTGCTGATGACCATGCATTCAGTTTTCTTGAGGTTTAGGCCCAGTCCTTTCTTTTCACTTTCTTTAGCTAAAACACTTGCTGGAATTTTTCAGCAGTAGCTAGGAGTGTAAAATAAAAAAAATTATATATGCTCTGAGATTAATCTAAAGACATGAACGAATACTCGTTCTAGTCAGGATCAATTTAAACATCGGAGCAAAGTAAGCGTTTTATTTCACAGAGAACATAATTGTTTCCCATGAAGACTTCAAGACGACTCTTGCAGCTCTTCTTGCTATTTCACTCAACTGCGATCTACACATAATAATTAAGGGATAGTAGACTGAGCTATTATGTGCCCGGATGTAAAACACGATGTGGTCAGAGAAATTGTCTCACAGTCATGATTTTGTTTTGCTTGTGTGGTGTATCGCAGAGTCCTGGTGTCAGAAATATCGTCTTCCAGTAGCCAGGTAGATTTGATAAACCGCTAGATGCTTTCTGACGAGAAATTTTTCTGTCACAACAAAGTGACAAATTTCCTGGCAGCAAATGCAGATACTGTTTAGATATAGCTGTTCCATTTCATGTTAGTTGAAAAGGTGAGTCCACGATAGCTTAGTGTATTGAGCTACAGGAATCTAGCCTCTAGGTACTCTGTCGTGGTTAACAAAAAGTGTTTGTTTTGGAGTCGTTAAAAATACAAACCGATCCTTGCACTAGCTAACCACTGATTGAAAGTCTATTTCAAGAGCAGCTGCCAAGTTTACTTTGTCAGGTGAAACGGATGTATATACTACACACATACACGCAAATGCATGCACACACTCAGTCACACGCACGCACGCACACACACACACACACACACACACACACACACACACACATATATATATATATATATATACACTTCTATGCATGTTGTACTACTACGCCATGCACACATACATGCGCACACGCAAACAAACACAGACACACACACACACACACATACATACATACATACATACATATATATAAATGAATGACAGTAAATATAAGCAATATAGTGATAAAGAAAATCTGGTACGTAGAGAATAGAGTTAAAAGAAGAGCGGAAAAAGATTAAACGTTTTAAAGGAGAAAGCAATGAGAGAAGCTTCACTAAGTAATATGCAAGTATTAGGAACTGACGTCTTCTTTCTAGCTAATTCCATCATGGCATGCTCGATAACATTAGAAAGACGTCAGCACTCGACACTAACTCATCCTATAGAATGTCACCTGGGAGACGTTAGTGACTGCCGTTGATGACTACGTCAAAAGCTCGGAAACAAAGAATTGGTTTCTCAATCTAGACAGTATCTCTAGAGAAAATGATCAGGAGGTAAGTTAAGGAAGTTAACTTGATTGACGTTCAGAGACTAAAAAAAAAGAAAAAAGGAAAGAACATTTTTATCCTGAAAAGAAGCTCTAGTAAAAAAATATCTACATCTTGTGCGTGATCTCTGGCATCTCAATTATGTTTTGGTTTCAAGGGCAATTTAGTCCAGTTTTCTGGTCGACCAAAAGGCGGCAATTTCGTGAGAAAATTATAGACATTTTGCAAAAAGATTCGTTATAAATAGAAGTATAGTGTACGTTATATGAATTGCTATCTAAATGACGCGAAAATGAAAATGATATTGACATCTCATCTTAACTGATCTATTTACCAGAATTACACATAGATATCTGGAAATATAAAAGAGTAGATTTATTCAATAAAATTGCCATTGGCTTTTACCACAGCTTCCAGACGGCTTCAGGAACCCCTGCATTTCTTCTGGATAATCCGCTTGTTTAAATTGCCGAATGTTCTCATAATCCTTGCCTTCAGTTCATCTCTGGTAGAAAAGAGAGTTTTCTTGGTCTCATTCTTAACTGCACTCCGCACAAAATAAACAAAGAGTCTGCAGTCAAGTGACTTATGTGACTAGACGTAAGAGGTAATGTGGTCTGACAAACACCCAAACACTTTGAAATATATTTGTGTTTTCTGCATAAATGCCATTCAGTACAGCATGTTGTTTTCAAATCTCTGGCGGTGCGACTTGCCTCATGATGCTCAAATGACCCTACTATATTGTGCATTAGACAAATTAAAAAGCAAACAACGCACATGCACGAAATTAAATGTGTAATATGATGATTGCAATCTCGATATTAGCAATGTGTGAATCTAATAAAATAAGCACATATTCTAAGTTTATTTAAATGGAAATACTGCAAAATATACACAGTAACGCACACACACACACACTCAACCATATATATATATATATATATATGTATATGTATATATATATATATATATGCGTATGATAAAATTTGTGTGTACATTTAAGGGAGAAACTAGCTTAAAAAGAGTGTCAGTAAAGAGCTTATACAAATATAAATAGTTTGGTATATATATATACATATGAAATATGTAAAGTAAGTAAAATTATATACAAAGGCATACATAGACCTCTTTATAAATATAATGGGCGTTTTTCATGACACTCAACCAATAAAAAACTATTTTTTTACTATACAAGTAACCGTGTTAAAATAATAATCTTATTTGTCGCTTAGACGCATTTTTACTTTCAGCCCAATTCAAGTAGAGATCATTTTTTCTTTATTATCAATAAACTGTATACTGACTGATTGATTTGCCAAATCAAATTTGTTAAAAAAACATAGAAATATAAAAACTAACAATATTTTGGGCTTATCTATCAAGTTTAATTCTAGTACTATTTTGTTTATTATTATTATTATTGATATTATTATTATTATTTAATCATTTCGCCCCAAGCAACGCGGTAACGCCACTGATGCGCAGGGGGCGACATGAGAGTTAAAGATTAGATAGGAGGAGAGTAAGGAAAAAGACAAACCAGTTACAGGTGGTGTTAGAGTAAGGATCAAGAGAAGGATGGGAATACAGGTGTGATGACAGTTGCAAAGGTAGAGATAGACAAAAAGGTATACAGGGAGATGTAGAAACAACTAGAGTCAATTGGTTAAGATATTGCATTTAAATTTCTGAAGGTTGTAGCCGTCAAGAAAGCAAGAATATGGAAGCGAGTTCCACAGGCGGGAAGTGCTAGAAAAGAAGTTGTTGGAGTTGAATTGTCGTCTGCATTTGGTTGATCTAACTGTGAATGGGTGGGACCCAGTTTCCAGGCTGTTTGCACTAGTAAACTTCTGTGGTAGGGGCACCAGTGACTCAAGTTTGTTGGAGCAGTAGTCATGAAAATATTTCTAGAATAGACAGAGGGAAGCTACATCACGTAGGTGAGAAAATGGCTGGAGTCGAGCAGCCAAGTCGTTACCTATCACATTACTGATTCTCCTTTGGAGCCTGTCAAGGACACTGAGATGAAAAGCGGGTGGCACGTGACCATATATGACAGCAATAATTCATGCACGGATGGATGGCTGATTTGTATATGAGCAAGATGGATTCAGGCAGAAAAACATCCTGGCCCGATACAGTGACCCAACCTTCCTAGCAGTGGATTTAGCACTTGGCTAAATGTAATGGTTCCACTTGATGTCGGGAGAGAAATTAAGGCCAAGGAGCCTCAGTATATTGCTTTCAGGGAGACTAGCTTGGTTCATGCTTATGAGAGTCAAGAGTTTGCCTCTAATGGTTGACAAACAGCAGCTTCGTATTAGACGCATTGACAATTACAAGCCATTTCTTTCCACATTCCATCACTGAAAGTATATCCCTCTCAAGAACAGCAGCGAGGTTATATTTATCCACCTCGCCGGATTTCTTATTGATGCGGGAGTAAGATAAAAAATACTAAAGCAAAATACATATGAGAGATGTGTAGCGGTACATCAAGTGAACAGAGAGACCATGGATATTAAATTGGCTTGTCATGGGTTAAAATTCCGCCGACTCAAAGATACAAATATCAGTAGTTTTGATATATGTTAATATGAACGGAAATGAGTATTATTTAAAATAGCATGTAATTTATAAAGTCCTCAATTTAAAAAATTAAATATATTAAACACGGAAGAAAATAATTATGATAAAATAATCCGAATATTTGCATATTCTTTATCGCGCCGAATTTTTTTTGATTTTTGATTTCGATGCAAAAATATTTCGATATCAGCTTTAAACATTTCACTATTATTATACTCTTCTCTTTTCAAAAATGTTACGATGATCCAAAAAAAACAAAAACAAAAAAAAAACGATGATTTTATCAACTAAGACTAAGAGAGTGAGGGGCATGGAAAAATGTCCATAATAATATTCTTGAATAGCTCTAGCCAGCAATATTAGGTTTTGATTTATGATGCAAGAGAAAAACTCTGTATTATTTATCAATGGTTGTCATTTTTGTGCATTGATTTTAATAAACAAGAATATTTCTACATGGACTGTTTTATTTTAAGTTCATGAAAACGATTTGACAAAGCGGAAACAAGTAACTAAGAAAAGTACCCTTAAAAGCATCTGGAAAAAGTGGGAAGTAAGCCGTAGAAGGAAAGAAGTGATATCACCAGAAATATTGCTGCTTCATTGGTTAAACCAAGGGAAGGAGGTAACTCCGTCTCAAAATACGAAGGCGGGGGTGATCTCATTGGCTAAGGATTTGATTTGCATGAACACCCCGCGTCCGTCATGCCTTCCCCAAGAAGATTTGGGACAAGCATAGATAAATATCCACGCTAGATCAATTGGTGACTTTCACTATGTGGATAGGGGTCGCAGGTTCGAATCCTGCCGAATGACACATATTTTCGTAAAAAAAAGTTATCGTAAATAATCAGGCCGGTAAAAATAAATATAATCTTTGATTACAAAACAGAATATCTACTTAAATTTTGAACAAAAATAATTTTCAAACAAATCATTTCAAATATATATATATATATATATATATGTGTGTGTGTGTGTGTGTGTGTGTATAATTCAAAATATTAATCATGACACTCTCTGATGAGGGTATCACAGCAAAATGTGTGCGATATGGTTTTGATAAAAGCATCGAGTAAAATTACAAGTGGGTTACATTTAGAAACACGTCCTGGTCAGATACCCCAGACTGATCAGAGAGTAATTTGTCGACAGAATGTGTCTTGCATATGGATATGTTCGCCATTTGCCGTTGCTCTGAATATTGCTACCACATCTGGCTTGTGGTTTCTACTATTTATAGAGATTCTTCATAAAATCCAGAGAAGAATCTGCAATGTTATTAGCCCAAACCTGGAACATCGGTTAAAGCCTAATCTCCTGTACCATAGTATATTTTCCTTGTACCTTTTTTATGAATATTTTTATGGTGATTTGAAGCTATAGAGAGATGGTTGATGTTTATAGACAAATAAAAACAATATTTTTCACTTTTTAGGGTAAGATTGTCTTTTTCAATCGTTGATCATTATTGACGTCGTGGTGTATGATTATAGAAAAACACACTTTTCGTAAATGGCAGGGATTAGAACCTGGATGAGATCAAAAGAAAGTTTAATCTCTGCTCTAATTGCAAAACAGTAAAGTGATGAGAGTCTTATTTAAAAGGGTTTCAGCTTTTCCGAATCCATGAATATGTTTTACAATTAGAGTGTGACATGTTTTCATCGGCTTTGCTAAATCTCGTGCGGTTTACTTGCTATTTTTCCTCAAGTACGGTTTTGCGGAAACCCAATATTGAAAGAATATCGTAACCTAGATCGACTGGATTCATTGAGAGAATTTTTACCAATCAAACATGGATAATCGTTATTAGTATATACTGACAATTACAGATGTATTTCTATAGACAAAGCAATTTTCTTTGTTACTTCAGTTATTGTAAAATTATTTTTGAATTCATACAGTATAATTTGCTGTATCAGTGTAAACAAATCTTATCTTAAAGGTTAAAAATTCTACTCTTGTATTTTTCTGGAATTAAAGAAAATGAAAAGATGTTTGAACCTATAAAGTAATGGCTATGCTTTAGTAAATCTTGTAAAATTACTCTTAAAGTGATCATCTAAAACTGGAAAATATTTCTGTATAATCTATTTTTGTTTTCAGGTTCATGCAATCTGTTCCTTTTCTTCGCACAACTTCTATTATCACAATGTGAAATACTTAATAATAAGTCTGATAAAAACAGAAGAAAAAGTGTAAGTAAACTGAATTAAATTAAATATCCTACATGCAAATATCATTTAATTTCTAAGTTCATTACATGATATGTATTTTAACAGAGGACAGAATTTACGGCACTAAAATCCAAAAATGCTTTTCGATACCGAAAGATGTATTCCAAAATATAAACGTATGAGTAAGCATAAACATTTTGTTAGAATAAAAAAGAAAGGAATTGGTACGTAATATGCGTCCACTTGTACGGCCCAGGTTGTTTGACAGTCTTACAGATTTAGAAAACAATTCAATGAACAGAAATGTGGTTCTACAGAAGGATGAGTCAAACATGTGAGCAACAACAAAGTTTAGAAAACTTGGAAACAGAAACAGAAAGCAAACTTATTCATAAGATGAGGGAATACAGTAGAAATTTCTAAGATATATAATGAGGTTGGAGCCTTCGGAAATATGATACTTAAAAGACAGATTAAACACAAGAAAAACAGGAAAATTTATAACCTACTTTGTTCGCCTGTGTAATTGATGGGGAGAAAGGTTTTAAAACAGAATGTAAAAATTCAAATTTATTATAAGGTACAATTTCAGAGACCAAAATTCCGCAACCTCCTGAAAGAACACGGTACATTGAAAAAGAATTAAAACGTTTAATATTACATTGGTTAAACAATGTCAGTGTCTGTTAACTATGCATAATTGTAACCACCGCGTGCGTTTTTATTGGTCTTTTACACATATATATTTTCATCATGAAAACATTAATTTAATTTGATAAAATTCTAAAGAATAAAACACGTCATGCACAATTTTTATATTTCGTCATTAATTTTTCTTCTAGTTGAATTTGGGACACTTTTAGCGCCTAAAATAGATATTAAACTTACCACTCACAAGAATCTTGATACCCTTTTAATGTAAAATCAAACAATTGTAAACGCAAATTCTACTTACTCCATCACCTTCTTTTCTCGCACATCCCGCCTGTGGAATTTTTTTCCATTTATTTGCTTCCCAGACAGCAACAATCTCCAAGAATTTATATGTAAAATCAATAGTCATCTCCTATCTTACTAACCTGCATCCCCTCTCTCATGCTTCTTTCTTCGTTCACTTCATTCTCATCAGTATTCTCATACTTCTCTTACCCACTTCCTGACACCCGCTATAACCTGTCACTCTTTCTCATAACTTCCCTCCTATGTAACCCCCTGAAACACAGTTGAAGTAAAATGCCAAGTCTTGGGGTGATATGATTCGACTTTGTGTCAGACATAAACGAACTCCCTACAGCTTACAAGTTTTATGCAGTCTTATCATCAGGATTATTAGATGGTTGGATATCGGCAGGATGGAATGAGTGGAATAGTGTACAATAGTGTAAGAATAAAATATACATTTTTCATGCCAAAATTGAAATTAATTAAAAGGAAAGAATAACTCAAGTTGTAGAAACTAATGTGCAATTAGAAATATTATTAATAAATTAGTGGTAGTGTTTGTGTTCAATGATAAAGTTATAGGTATTAAAACTTTTGGAAAATGTTCGTAGCAGTAATTGTTGAAAGAGTACGTACATATGTAGGTATGTATTCAGTAGGAATGTTTTTGGATGGAGAGGAAGAAGTAGAATTAATCAGTACACGAGAAATAAGGAGAAAAAGAACAAGGTGTGGCCTGACTTTATCTCCGGGTCGATTTGAAGTTGAAGTTACATTATAGTTGTTTCGTATTTAAGCTCCCATCTGACCTTCTGACTGCCTGACACTGATGAAGTCCTATTATTGTAATTTAGATTTTTCGGACTTACTCGCAAAGTCATTTTTGGTCTTGCAAGTCGCTCTCTTTGATCAAAAATCAATTTAACACCTACTTGCGAATTCTGGGTTCGACTTTTTCTTTAAGCAATTGGTCATTTTTTTTCTATTTGATAAAACCAAAATTTCACACGTCATTGTGAATTTTTGTAAACTTTTGAAGAAGAAGGTTGGTTTTAATTAATTTCTTATCCGCTACAACACCACAAACTCAGAAATAAATAGACTCCGTAAATACATACATAGAATACTGAATATATACAACATTCAGTTGAACACAGAATTAACAATAATTCCTTCACTGAAAACATTTTCTATTAGCATAGTCATTATTATAATACAGCCCTAAAATACAGCGATGAAAAATGCAAGTATATTAATTATCAGAAACAAATCAATCATAATACCAAACATAATCGAAATAAGATAATAATTTGGTACACACCATCATTTAACCAAATGGTTAATACCAAGTTAGGCAATAAGTTCCTTAATCTAATGAAAAATATTTCCCATGTAACAATCTACTTAGCAATTTCTTTTTAATAAAAATCACTGAAAGTTAGTTATAGCTGCACCGATAATCTCTATATGATAACAAAAACACAATAATAAAATTCTAAAAGTACATTATAATATTAATTATACCCAACGTATCATAAAATAATAATGACACAAATTTCTACACCTGACATAATTTTAACTTATGTCCTATGCAAAATAAAAAATACCTTAAAGACTCCAGTGTATACAAAGCTACTAGCACTACCAATAAAAATCCTTAATGATAATGGTTCGCCTGAAATTGGCCTACACTGTCGATTTGTCATGAAATAATGTGTCTGCCTTAATGATTCTAATATATATATTAGAAACATTAAGGCAGACACATTATTTCATGACAAATCTACAGTGTAGGCCTATTTCAGGCGAACCATTATCAGCTTCACAAAGGCTTCGAAAAAAGCCCGGAATAAAAATAAAGATCGCTCTCTTAAACAAGAAAATTTAAGAAAAAACATATTATTACATCAGCTCGGCGAATACACACGCATATGCATACATAAGCATATATATACGCAACATGTAATCAAAGAGCAAGCGTATAAGCGGATGTCAACTTAAATCTAAAGATACATTCAGCAAGTCAGTTGTATATATACATATATATATATATATATATTGTGGTGGGGTCTCCCTCTTTTTGTATATGATAATGGACTCGACTGAGTCTACATATAATCCTGCCATAGAGAGAGAACAGCAGTTGGATCTGAAATCACTGAGTTTTCGCTCACCTGACGATTAGCTCGGAATCGGTTGTCTCTCAGTGACAAGGCCTTCATATAGGGCCTGGCGGATTTGTCAGTTTGTGAACGCTGTAACCTTGGCTTGGAAGAAAATGCTTCGTACGCCTTCTAACATTGTTCGCGGGTTCGCCCTCTATGGGACCGTGTCGGCGAGTTGACTGCTCGTATCGCGTCGCGAAAGCTTGTGCTCATTGATCGTGCATTTGCCTGCTAAAATGTGTCGCCCACGTTTTCTGGGACAAAGCGTATGGTGTTTCTGCTGCTGCTAGCCACGGCTCGAATGGTGATTTGACGACGCGAACGGAAGAAGTCTTGCGAGGTCAGCGTCTTTCACATCAGGATTTGATCCGATATTTTGAGCATCAGCTCAAAATAAGGATTAGAACTGATTGGAAACATTTGACTTCGACAGACTTCAGCAAAAGTTGGGCAAATGTGGCGAGCCTGGTTCGCATGAACGGGGCTAGTCTTGATTTTCTCTTTTAGATCTGCTTGTTGCATCGGGGTGGATTCCTGTGGAACCCTCCCCTGGTTAAGGTAGCTCTCTTTTGTGTACCTAGTTAAAATGAATGAATGTGTTCCTAGCCTGTACCCGGCTTTCTCTTTTGTTATGATCCAAGTCGAGATTCCCAACCTCCCCAGTTTGTTTTGCTCTCCATTTATCTCGGCTAGTTCAGCCTTTTATTGTCCCATTCCATTAATTTTTTACCCCCCCTATCCACTCCCTTAGTGAGTGTGCTTCTTGATTTCGCCGTTTGTCGGAATACAGCATGCACTATTTTTCTGGGATGGACGGTTCTTACTAACATTGTTTATTATTTTAGTTCAAAATTTGTTTTATTTTCAGTTTGTTTTTTGGATTCATCTCCCCTCCCATAATTTCATTTTTCATTAAATCTTTTAAATTACATTTTATTGTCATGGCCCCTACCCCGTTTTTAGGTGCCCCTCGTAAATATGTTGTAGTATGGTGTATGAAAGTTTGGGAGATGATGAATGGGTTCTTTTGGTGATTGAGCAAATTGTAATGAGTGAATGGGTCTTGATAGTGTTTAGCTAGGTGTAGGATAGTTAACTGAAGACCACTCTCTACCCCTCCCCTTTTCGGTCATTTTGTATATTGTTGTAGTTGCAGTTTACAGTGGAGAGTAATCGTAGTGATCCGTTACAGTTATCGAAATGTTCTGTCAGATACCGAAGTTACCTAGAGACCAGACTATCTCTCAGCTCCACTCAGCTAGAATAAGTTACCCGGATATTCACTTTAAGGACTTGTATACATTTATTTTTATTAATAGTATTCCTGAATTGACTAACCCGCATTCCAGTTTGTATATTACGTTCAATATAACCTACTTTTTATATCTCTATATCTGTTTTTGTTGTTTATTATTTCGTGCAGTACCACATCTGGAATCCACAACATATATATCCTATCCCTACTGGCTCTTAGCACATTTTCTCCTGTTACCCCACCCCAACCCTGATTTGCCATCCACCTGCTCAGGTCCTTCAAATATGTTATCTGCTGCTTTCCCCTGTCACTTTATTCTTCCATCTAACGCGTGAGTGTCAGATTCTTCAAGCATTCCTTCCTCATCATATTTCATATGAACTTTACCTTGTCTCCTACTGATGCTCAGTATTAATTTTCTTTTCATTTCCATCCTTTCTAAAATCTCATTATTGATCAGCCTTTTAAGGTAAAATATTTCATATGTTGCATCTCACAGTAACGCTAACTGTTCAGTCAATTAATGTACAATGTTCTCTGCATAAAACTACTAATTTCATCACGGGTGTTACAGTTACATGTGATGTTTAAACTGTTTTTTTTTAAATTTAAAGGCTGTGTGTTCTTTTTATGAAGTCTTTTACAAACTACTTTGAAGAAACATTGACTGAAAACAATTAAAACGCGTTAATTTATTCTTATTGAAGCTTTATCATCTTGAATTAATTACACGACCGCGTAACTTCTGCCCATACATTACAAAAATGAATAATATAATGTTAGATCTACATATGACAAAATAAAATGATAAAAGTTATATATTAGGCATTGAAACAACAAGTATAACGTGATAAAATCAAGTGAAATAATTTATTTGCAAGCGATATTAATATTATTATATATTAATATTCTTGTTTTACTATAATAAAGTAAAAAAAAAATGCAGCGACATAAACTGAAACTACATTGTGAGAATATTTCAATATTTTATTAGTTAAAACAACTATGTTTAAACATCCTTTTTATTTCTGACATTATAAGCAAAAATAATTAAATACAAAATAAAATACAGTGTGAAATAAAGCTAACATTTTATTAGCAATGTTGACAGAAAAAATAATAATATATAAGAGAACTAGTATATTTTTTCAGAGATTATGAATTAAAATATTTCAAGGTACGTGATAAATTATAATGAGGTTGGCATACTTGTTTAAAATTACAGAAAGATTAAAATATATTCTGGACCAGTTAAAAATATATATACTTTTGAACAAGCCATGAAATGATATAATATGAATGATTTATTACTTTATTTGAAATATGGATGTAGTAATAAATTGTTTTGTGCATTTTTAAAATATTTATTGCAGTCTTCATTTACTAAACATACTCATTCGATAAGAAAAACAATCTTATTCCCAGAATTCCGAGTAAGAAGAATAATATATTTTGAAAAGATTTAAAAAATATCAAGTGGCTATCTATTTGTAGTTGATATTATTGGATATTTTATTACGACTTTTATATGTTTCTATTTTATTATAAAGAGTAATCTGTTTATGAGTTTATTCACGGCTGGTATCTGTCATCTATCATTCACTTTTGTTTTAAAATTTTTTTCTAGAATTTGTCTAGATATT